>AWUE01020433.1:0-24769 GCA_001974825.2 Corchorus olitorius | reverse complement strand
CTACACATGCGGGGTCTAGAGGTTGACATGTGTTCTTTAGGGAATAGTTTTGAATTTTAAAAATAAAATTAATTCAGAAAATGGGTATGTGTCAACTCCCCAGCCCGCTTGTGGAGTCCAAAATTTACAATAGTGTATCAAATAATTATACATATAATAATGAGTTATAATTTGATACACCGTCAGTATAGTTTTTGGACTCCACAAGCGGGTTCAAAGGTTGACAAGTACCCCAATTCAGAATTAATTAAAATTTTAATATTTCAATCTAGTCCCTAAGGGGACACATATCACCCTTTTAGACCTGCACGTGCAGTCTGCTAAACTCTACTGACGGTATATTGAATAAGTTTCCTATAATAATTCTTAATGAAACTAATGATGAATGCAAGGAACAATAGGGAGGAGGTGAGGGAGAATTTTCATTACTCGAGAGAAAATATAATAAAATGAGATGTGTGTATAATTGAATTAAGACGACCAATTTACAGTTGAAAGTTATAATGGATAAGATAAATTAAAGAGATAAAATCAAATTAAATACAGATTACAAAATCAAATAGTATCTAAATAAAATATATTTAAATCTTTAGATAATATTCGGTTGAAATCTTCGGTTGATAATATTATCCAAAATATTTTCTTTTTATCTCTTCAAATCTATTCAAATATACATGATAATATCCGGTAATAATGTAGGCGTTATGTAGTGTGTTAAGTCCACCATTTTATAACAATAATATATATTTTTTTATATAATAGTAAGCAGTATACTTTAAAGTATAATTATTATTTAATTATGGGTTGATTTCGTAGGCTTGTTTGTGTGTTTAAGCTTTTTTATATTTTTTTAAATAAGTACAAGTTTATATCCGTTTAACGGTCCATGATCAAGTTAGATCGATTTATTATGTTGATAAAACTATTTCAATAATAATTTTCTCTATTTACATGATTCGGACTTGAGCTTTATTGGGGTCTTTTTGTGATGAGGGTGATGTGGCCTTTGGTGATGGCGTGGTGCCTTGTGAACCCGGGAATGGAGTCGCCAGCTAGATCCTCTTCTAGCAAATTCAAACACGGGCTTATCATTTGTTCCTCCAAGTGTCTGAGTCTTGAGTCAATTTGATGGAGGTCCAAATCTCTTTTTGGCAAAGAGTTGTGCCAATCCACTTCTTCTCCAGCAGATTGACGCTTGCCTCAGTATAGTACGAGGTCCAAATGGCTCAACAGTACGGTCTTTAGTAGAAGGACTTGCTGTTCAGTAGAGTGATTCTTCAACAGAGCAATTCCCCATCTGATCAATGCTATGTTTTGTTGGGAAGGCCCTGCAATAATATGCACGTGCGGAAGCAAACAAATACCAATCCCACAGATAACAAACCAACAATAATATCCAAACCAATGATCTAAAGCAGTTAAAAATAATTAATCAATCCACCAAGCAGATATAACTCAACCAAGCAAGTAGTAATACGAATCTGGCAACAATCAAGAAAAATAAAGAACACCAAGATTTACGTGGAAAACCCTTCAGTGTGAAGGGAAAAACCACGGGGCAAAACCGGATAAAAATCCACTATGAGAAATAAGCAATTACAATAGTTCAAGTCTAAGCTAATTGCCCAAAGCCTAAACACCAACAAATTGGAACTAAAAATACAAGGATTACCTCTTTGGATCACCAAGAAATCAATCCCAAAGAAACCCAATTTGTTACCCACTTATCTCTCCCTTACTCTCTCTATGGAGTAAGAACCAAACCCCTTACAAGCTTCTTGTAAGAATTAAAGGAGCAAAATCACCTTATTACTCCCACCACGTGCGTCGCTAATCACCTTGCCATACCGCAAGAATCACGCGCCGCTCACTATCGCAATTTCTCAAATTGAGAAATTGCCGCCTGCTCTCAATTCGCCCAAATTGTTTTTCACGAATTGACAAATCCTGATTGTCAATTGCAATATATATCCAAAGTTGGAGTCGGTTGCAATAACAAAAAAAACCCTTGTTTGCCTTTTAATCATAACCATTGGATTAAAAGCTAGAGAATCAATCATGGCCATTAAATTCATTAAAGCCACATGGGCCATATGAACCCAAATAAATGGGTTGGATCCCAACGGGCTATAAGCCCAACAATCTCCCCCTCCAACCCCATTCGGAGGAGATGTGTCACACAACCTGCTTCACTTGAAGTTTGCCTTGGCCAAGGTATCCATCCCGGCCAAGTTACTGCACAACTCAAGTTTCTCCCTGGGAACCACTTTGGTTAACATGTCCGCAACATTCTTATCGGTGTGAATCTTCTTCAACTGCAATTCTTTATCTTCCGTTGTCATACGCAACCAATGGTACCTAACATCAATGTGCTTTGTCCAAGCATGGTACATGGTATTCTTACTCAAATCCAAAGCACTCTGGCTATCACAAAATACCACATATTCTTTCTGACTCAAACCCAATTCATGAAGAAATCTTTTCATCCAAAGCATTTCCTTACCTGCTTCGGTCGTTGCAATATACTCAGCCTCCGTTGTCGACAAGGCAACACACTTCTGCAACTTAGACTGCCAAGAAACAGCTCCCCCCGCAAAAGTAAAAATGTAACCTGAAGTAGATTTCCTACTATCAAGATCACCCGCCATGTCTGCATTTGTAAACCCTTCAAGAATTGTCTGTGTAGTCCCAAAACTCAAGCACATCTTCGAAGTACCTCTCAAGTATCTGAAGATCCACTTCACCGCTTCCCAGTGTGCCTTTCCCAGATCGGAAAGAAATCTGCTCACTACACCAACTGCATGAGCTATGTCAGGTCGTGTACAAACCATGAGATACATCAATGAACCCACTGCAGAGGAATAGGGAATGACCGACATCTCATCTTTCTCTTTCTCACTCACAGGACAAGATTTCTTGGTCAACTTGAAATGATTAGCAAGTGGTGTGCTAACTGTCTTAGCATCCTGCATGTTGAATCTTTTCAGTATTCGTTCAACATACTTTTCCTGTGATAACCACAGCTTTCCAGCTTTCTTGTCTCGGATAATATCCATACCCAAAATCTGCTTAGCTGGACCTAAATCTTTCATATCAAAAGACCTAGACAAATCATCTTTCAACTTACTAATCAATTCAACATCTTGCCCAACAATCAACATATCATCAACATAGAGCAAGAGAATAATGAAATCATTACCAAATGATCTAAAATAAACACAAGGATCTGCTGCGGTTCTTGTAAAGAGATGACTCACCATAAAAGAATCAAACTTCTTGTACCACTGCCTCGGAGCTTGTTTCAAGCCATACAAGCTCTTCTTCAACCTGCAAACCATGTGTTCCTTCCCTTTAACCTCAAAACCCTCTGGTTGGTCCATGTAAATTTCTTCTTGCAAATCACCATGCAAGAATGCAGTCTTAACATCAAGTTGTTCAATCTCAAGGTTCAAACTCGCAGCTAGCCCAAGTACAACCCGAATGGAACACATCTTCACAACTGGAGATAACTTGGTTGGCCCCGCTCCGTGATAACTTGGCCCGGTCCGATGAGGCACCTTTTAAGCTTGTGGTGGAGTCCAAGGAGAATATCCGCTCTAAGTGTCATCTCGATAGCTGCCATTGCTGGAACGCTCCATTATATTGTATGTGGAAAGAAGCTTTACCTGATGGCTCTCTCCTTTGGTCTGTTGTGTGTTAACCTCTGTTGTAAAAGTACATGGGCAGATGTCACTTGTCGCCACCTGTTAAAAGCTTGGGTTGACAATTGCATGCCCATCGTGTTCCTCTTTAGCCTACCAGTTTCGATAATGCATCCACCGCGTATTATTGTTACATCCACTTGCCTCTCGCATTGTAGTAAATGCTCGGGACGTTTAATGACAAGATTCTCTTAAGCCATCATGATAAGTTACGTGCTTAGTGTACTCAAATTGTTTTCCCCCTCTTGATTATCTCTTTAGAACAATAATCTAAGCTAGTCCAAGCTCCTTAGCTAAGAATTTGCTTAAAGATTACTCAAGACACAACAAGCCCCCTTCATGACCAACCAAACCAAACCCCCAACTAGTTCTCCCAAGGACGTGGGCTTGGTCTACGTGTCATCAGCTAAAAGGTGCAGCAAACAAGCAATATTGTTAGATACATATCTTAGCATGAAAATAATATTAAGGGAAAGAAAAACAATAATAAGGAAAGTAAAGCAGATATAAAGAGAGTTACTTCCCTGGATATTCACCGAGTATATGCTTTACCATAATAAGTATTTGTTGTGCATGAGTATTAACAAGTTGCCACATGCTCCTCCCAGCAGTAGCTCATATCGTCAGGGCTTTCAGCCAAGGTTGAAAAAATCGGATCAGACATCGAATTGGTGGAAGGGCTGGTTCGCAATTCAACCGGTCTGACCGGTTCAACCATCCGAATAGATTGGTAGCATAAAGATACTTACAAATTTCAGTTTTACTTATTTAAATATTATTGACATGTGTTTTTCTTTCAATAAAATGTCTTTAGTGTAGTGGTTAAGACATGTTTTTGTTATGTAGAAGGTCAAGAGTTCAAATCTTACCTCTTACATTACTTTTCAACATTAAAAAGGTTTCAATTTTTTTTTTTAAAAAAATAAAATAATAATAAAATTCAGTTCAACAAGTCGATAGTCCGATCTAACCAGTTTTGACCGGTCCGTTGACTTCCGATTTTATGTGTGTGATGGAACCAAATTGGTGGCCGATTCCTAGTTGAACCGGTTCAATCGGTCGATCTAGTTCCGTCAACACTACTTTCAACGGTGGGTCCAAGTGTCAATAGAGGACCCTTGGCAATGAAATTTCAGCAGAGGACTCTTAGCGCTGGTATCTCAGCAGACGCCCTTTAGCATTGAAGTCTCAACAAAAGACCATAAACAGGGTACTGCTAAGAATGGTGGAATTGTGCTCTATGCCGTAAATTGAAGAAAAAGCTAAGGTTTGAACCTTGCTTGTTGGTAGTGTGTAAAGCCATGGTGGACTAGAACTGGCTTCATGGTAGCGACTAGGCGAGAGTCGGCTAACAAAGAGGCTGCTTCAAAGTTGCTTGGAATTGATTGTAAGTAAACAATGAGAGATTCACAACATTCGACGGCTCCGCCCTTGTTGTTGGCCGAGGAAACTCACGTTTCAGAGGCTAATTCACGTCTCGAATCGGAGATGGTTGTCGTTGGTGGAGTTACCTCGCTTAATGGTAGCCAGCAAAAAGAAGAGCCACTCCCACCGTGGCGCTTTTGAGGGCTACTCCAATAGACATGTAAGAAAAATAACAGTTTAGCCTGTAAACTTCCAAAATTGCCAATTTCACGCCTGAATTTGTAAAAAATGGACAAATTAGCCCTTTTGAACTCTAATTGATTAAATTTCGCCAACAATTGGATGGATATTGGACAAAATTAATCAGAACCATATCAAATTTCGTCCAAAAAGGACTAATTTTCGTCTAATTGTTAATGGAATTTAGCCAATTTTCATCCAAAATGGCTAATTTGTCAATTTTTAACAAGTTCAGCCATGCAATTGACAGTTTTGAAAGTTTAAGGGGTAAATTATCTCTTTCTTACAAGTTGAAGGGCTAAAATGTCTATTAAACCTTCATATATAATGTTTTCCTATGATTTTTTATTCTTAATCTTTTATTTATTCTTAATCTTTTACAAGCAGGGCGGCATGCGCTTGCACTTCAGTCATCTTCTTATTAGGGTTATATTTTTTGTAGTTGTTTAAGTCGGTTAGTAAGAAGATATTGCATTGGTTGTAAGTTAATCAGTTAGGAGAAACTCATACATCGAAACAAATAATTCACATATATAAAGCAAAACACATGACCTCTCTCTCATTCTAAAAGTACATTACTTAAATTCTACTCCATCTCTAGGTAATTCATCAAAATAAAGCTAATATTCTACTCCTCCATTTCTAGATAATTCATCAAAATAAAGCTAATATTAATTGTTGCTTGAAATGTATGTTGATTGTCTTGATTGCAATTGTTAAATTAATGAACTTGGGTAGGTGGAAGAATTTGGCTTCCGCATAAGGAAGGCCTAATTTTTTGTAGTCAAGGAGTATGTATAATTGTCGTAGGAAAGTTGAATTAGTTGAGAACATTTGCAGGAGCATATTACACAATGCATCACAAAATGATTGTACTTAGCATTGGCTAACTATACTTTTGGAAATGTGGAAATATACTAAATATAAGCAACTAATAGAAACCTCAATAAAAAGGAAGTCGAATGATAAATAAAAAAAACTTTTTGTAAAATAAAAGAGGAATAAGGAAATTTAAATTTAAGTATCAAATAATATAATCAACAAATAAATCCAGATTTACCTCAAAATGTTGCGGTGAGAAGTGAAAGCTCCCCACTTTAGGTTATGTCATCCTAAGGCGCTGCTAAATTAAATGGAAGGATCTTATCAACGTCCACCTGGAAATTTTAGGAAACAGAACAGAGTCCATGTGAAACCAATTCAGAGAAAAAGAAGGATCTCATCAACGTCCACTTGGAAATTTTAGGAAACAGAACATAGTCCATGTGAAACCAATTCAGAGAAATGTTAGGGAAGAAGAAACTCACCCAAATAGAAATGAAGACGAAAGGAAAACAATACTGAAATGTCAATAATTTACCATGAATCAACCATTATTGCAGATACATTTATAGCATCAATCCTTTGGAATTTCGGCAGAGGAGTTGAACCGGTAAATCCTAATGTCCACACACAATCAATATAAAATTAAAACACACACTTAATCATAAATATAAAAATAGTAAATTACAAAAAAAGACAGCATGAAAAGTAAGGGAGGAAATTCATCGAGGGCCTTTTTAATCACCCAAAAATGAGAAAAAAAAAGTCAAAAGGAGACACCACACTAATCCTTAATTTGGCCTTTAAGTAATTTTCATAATCACTAAAAATAATATATAATACATATCTCTTTAATAAAAAATTAATGTTTTATTGGATTTCTAGCATGACATGACAATAAAAAGTGACAAACATTTCTAGAGAAAAAAAATAGTAGTTAATTAATTAGTAGTAGTAGTATATATCTTAAGAATATGGTTAAAGTTACGGTGAGTGGTCATATGGGATTAACCAAGAATTAACTATAACGAGGGAATTCCAATTCATTGCATTCAATCATGGTAGATATTGCAGCTTTTGTGAGATTTAATAAGGTAAAAAAGATATTTTGCCATAACCCATGGTGATGATTACTACCTACGAAATATGAAAAAGTTAAGGATTTCTAGTAGATACTTTGCATCATTATTCTTGAGAAAAGGCTAGGCTACTAAGAGAAGGTGTTGGAACTATATACAGTACATTTTACTAAGCAATCATATATTCTTAAGATGCTAATTATGTTTCTAAGACAAGCATGAGCTGGAAAAGTGTATTGAGAATGTCAATCTTTTAGCCACATGGACAATTGTTTCTGCTTGACTTGCGTTTTCTTAAATCGCCTTTATTACTTTGAGGAAATCTTAGTCACTTGTTAATTAACTCAATATTGTATAAGAAAACTATTATGTTTATATGGAAATGTGCTAATTAACAATAGACCTGTTCAAGGGTCGGGTTATCCGCCCAAGCCCATAAGTCCGCCCGATATTTGGGAGGTATTGGACAAAAATTTGAAGTCCATTGGACGGGTTTGGACAAAATTTTAAGGCCCGCTTACAAAATGGGCAGGGCTTGGTCTTAACCATAAAAGCCCGGCCCGGCCCGTATACTTAAATAATTAGAATATTTTATTTGTTTTTAATTAGATTGATTAGTTAAAATATTCATTAGATGTGTAAATTATTATTTTGATAAAAATATATATGTTAATTAAGCTTTACTATCTTAGATATAATATATATTATTAAATAAATAATAAATATAGTTTAAATAATAAATAATGAGTTCAAAATAAATAAATAATATATATTTAATTACTAAACGGGTGGGCTTGGACGGGTCTTGGACAAAGTTTTTTTTTAATTGAACGGGTTTGGACATAAGTTTAGACCCGTTTAATCGGACCGGGCCGGGCTTAAACAAGACATATAGATGTAAATCAAAGCTTGGACCCGGCCCGAATCCAGCCCGGCCTGGCCCGAACCCGACCCGGCCCGGCCACGAACACCTCTAATTAACAAGTTTGCTATTGTAGTGATACATGACGACGGCCAAAAAAAGAAAGTATATTATGACTAACAGAATAAGTGCATTATTTCAATAGAAATTTATTCTCTTTATACACATATTGCCCAATTAATTTGTCATTATAGTTGGTTTTAAATGAATCTTTAATTAGGAACGAATGAATCATTCCTTTTATTTATATATTTTTTTATATATTTACAAATTAATTCTTGTTCGAGTCGGGTTGGTCCACTATGAGGTAAAACTCTTAGCTCTATATTTATAAATTAATTCTTGTTCGAGTCGGGTCGGCCCACTATGAGGTAAAACTCTTACCTCTCCTAATAAGGATTTTCTCCATTTATAAGACTCGAACTCGAGACTTTATTTAAGGGGAACAAGTGCCGAACCACTTGAACCAACCATCTATAATGATTACATTAAGCTTTGATGAATACATATAGTTGAATTGCATCGACACTAAAAAAAAAAAAGGTTCTCATAATACTCAGAATGATTAGATTTGATTCTAAGACGCCGATGTTAGTGGAGCTGTTGTAACTTCGGATATCTCAGGAATTAACCAAACAAATAATTAAAGCGGAAACAACAAAGCAAATTTTCTTGTGGATCTATGCCACAAATCTCCACTATCAAATCAATCAATTACAAGCACTAATCATAACAATCTCTCTAGCAAACTCTCAATTTAATCAACCTAACATGGGTGATTCTCTCACAACAACATAAAACCATCTCAGCTTTTTCTCTCTCTCACAATCTCTCTCACACACAAAAAACTAAACATAAACTGCTTATTTATACTAACACAAACTTGGACTCCAAGAATCCCTTTCCTACTAGGATTCTTGTCCACCAATCAAAAAACTCTAGAAAAATCCTAATCCAAATCTAATAAGGAATTGAGTCAAAAATCCTAACAATCTCCACCTTTACTCAAATTCCTTCATCAAAGTTTAATTGCTCCACCCTTTGACCAAATCCACAAAAGTGACTTTCTTCTTTGTTGGCAAATCCACATCCTTCTTCTCAATTTGATGTGAAGATACCGATCCATCTCCTCTAATTGTGCTTCTAATCAACTCATACAAATTCTTCGAATTCTTTACTCCTTTCATCACAATCATCGAACCTTTGGTGATCTTCAAGCCTCCACCTCGGCAAGAATATCCATAACCCAAGCTATCCAACTTTCCAAGGGAAATCAAATTCCTTGTAAAGTTTGGAACATACCTCACTTTCCCAAACATCTTGACACTTCCATCATGCAAACGAAGTTTCACACTCCCAATGCCTTCAATTTTTTCTTCACCATTATTAGCCATGTAAACAGGCTTATCACAATTCTCAAGCTTCGAAAACCATTCTTTCTTTGTGCAAATATGTTCAGAACAAGCAGAATCAAACACCCACATATCTCTAGTGTCTTTCTTTTCTTCTTGCACCATCAAAACAACATCTTCATCAGAATACTCTTCACAGCTATCTGCAGCAGCAATATTAACACCACCCTTATCCTTCTCTTTAGATTTCATGAAATCCCCTAAATCTTCCATTAACTTTTTGCAGTAGGCTTTTATGTGCCCCATCTCATGACAATAATAGCACTCCTTGCTACTCATATCTACCCTTGGCCTCGAACTTGATCTTCTTCTTTCATTGAATCTACCCTTTGATCTTGCATCATTCTTATAATCTCTTCCATTAGATCTTCCACGATCCACCATCGGAGCACCATTCTATTCATCTTTCTTTTCAGTTTCTTTCAATCTATCATACTCAAAAATTGCAGAAGTCACATCTTGCAAGCTCAAGGTTTTTCTACCAACCATCAAAGCTCTAGTCACAGGATCATACCTGTCGGTAAGAGAATTAATCAACAAAACTGCTTTATCAACCTCTTTCATGACTTCATCCACACTTGTCAGCTGAGTAACCAATCTACTGAACTCGTTTAGGTGTGCCCTTAAACTTGTTCCTGCCTTCATCTTCAATCCAAATAATTCTCTCTTCAAACATAACATGTTAGTAATCGATTTTGACATATAAATCGACTCCAACTTATCCATCAACTCCTTTGGAGTTTTCACATCTAACATATCATAGTTAATTTTAGTAGCAAGATTCAAACGAATTGTACTTACTGCTTTTCGTTGAATATCTCTCCACCTGTTCTCATTCATCGCCGCGGGCTTATCAGTTTCAAACGCATCTCCCAATCCTTGTTGTACTAACACATCTGTTATCGTACTCTTCCACATCTGAAAACTGTTCGCTCCATTGAACTGCTCAATCTCAAACTTCAAAGCTGATCTGCTACTTTCTGTCATCTCTAATCAACCAGGCCTGATACCAATTGTTGTAACCAGGATAATTGAGCACTCTCGCTCGGTTTCTACAAACTAATCATCACATCTACCAAACCAAACAATCGCACACACACCCATGAGGACCATCCTTTTGTCCTATGGGGTGTCCCAAATCTAACCCTTAGACTACATATTTTCTCCAAGCATACAAAATCCTATAGAAAAACTCTCTATTTATACTAGCACAGACTTAGCCTCCAAGAATCACTTTCCTACTAGGATTCTTGTCCACCAATCAAAAAACTTAGAAAAATCATAATCCAAATCTAATAAGGAATTGGGTCAAAAATCCTAACAAAAGCTTTTCAGTATAGTTACTATGAGAGTTGGTTGAATTGAAGAAATGTTTATGAAATTCCCCTCTCTTATCAGCTTGAAGGCTTGAACTAAACCCAAATTAGCTTATGTATAATATTATACTATATCAAGATTTTTAAAGAAATGTTGTGATGATCCAATTGGAACCCATTACTTAGCTTCATTCTTTGTTTACTTCCATTGCCCTTTTGTCGTCTTTGCCTCTTTGGTTTACCCAAAGGGTGAGAACAAACTTTGACTTGGCGACTACCAAAATTTTGACTTGTATATATACCGTGAGTAACGTTTACTAACAAACAGCTTTGATTAATTTTTGGGGGAACACGAAGTTATTATTGTAAGAACATGTTCACAACGTTGTTTGCTTGATTGGAAACTGTGTCGTGTCTAACATGAAAACAGTGGGTCTTTGCCTCTTTAATTTGGTCATTAAAATATTTCTTTCTTTTAGGGTTTTCATGAAAATCAATGCACCTGTGATCTGTGAATGTAGTAGTAAATCACGAGTCTGAAACAATCATCTGTCCTCACCTGTTTTCCAGGCCTTGTATGCACCTATTTTCCCAATAAAATAAGCTTTCAATTTTGTTATGTCTTCAAGAACAATGTTTGTTGCCAGTGGCGGCCATAATTTGGACAATAAAACCAAGATTTGGGTTAAGAGATTATGAAATTCTTTAATGATGAAACCAATTTGGATTCTTTGGGATTTCGATAGATTTCCTCAACTTGGGTTTGGTTTTCTTGTGTTTATAATATAGTCCAAAGTTATTTCCTTTTTGGGTTTTTAGATCAAGCAAAAGGGGAATAGGCCCAAAGCATTTTGGGCGTTATTCACTTACTCTGGGCCCATCCGAAAGCATAAAAATGAGATAAAAAGAGAGAAAAAGTCCGACCTGCCGGATTCGAACCAGCGACCTAAGGATAGCCAAGGGTGGAACCCACTACAGTCCTCCGCTCTACCAACTGAGCTAAGGTCGGATAAAGCTGTGGCTGCTGGGATTCGAGCCCAGGTCTCCACGGCCACAACGTGGAATTCTTACCACTAAACTACAGCCACATGTTTATTCAATAACCGAAACTTAACCAATATAAAGTCTCTTAACGCTTCATTTTCACCAATTATTTTCCAGTCGAGAATAGCTGGCTAAGAGTAACTGATCAAAGCTTGCCTGTTAATTGGATGTACTGTCCCCCAAACGATTTGGTGGGTCTGATGTTAGATCAATCAAACGGCTGCTATCCGGCCTTTATTTTGCACACACACACACAAAAAAGAAAGTAACTGATCAAAGTGTGTTCGGCCAAAAAAAAATCAAAGTGTGTAGGACGATTGATCATCCATGGAACCGTTGCAGTGCAAGCATATTAACCAAATTTTATAGCTACTAGTAAAGTTATGCAATCTGATCAACTTCCATAATAATTAATAAATTAATAATTGAATTAATCATTTAAGCTTTTCATTGCCCATTTCATGTAACAGTCCATTAAATCCAGTACTCCCTATATAAACTTACCTAAGCTGCACCAATTTTCTTCACACCACAACAACTTCTCTTTTGTGCAATTAAAAACTATCTTTTCTTTACACTTCCAAAATGGCCAATATTGCTCTCAAGTTCCTCACAGTAGTTGTTGTAGCTCTAGCCATGATGGCATCATCGGTCAGCCTGGCACGTCGACCCTTGGTATCAATGGAAAGCCCAAATAAGCAGAGCCAGCTGATTGGTCGACTGAAATTGGATGAAGAATCGCCAAGTTGCTGGGAGGCACTGATGCAGCTTCAAGCATGCGCGGGAGAGGTAATCTTGTTCTTCCTCAACGGCGAGACATACCTTGGGGAAGCGTGTTGCGAATCGATACATACGATAGGGCAACAATGCTGGCCAAACATGCTGGAAACCCTTGGTTATACCACCGAAGAAGGTGACATTCTCCAAGGTTACTGTGACCATGAAATTGCCAACTCTCCTCCTTCTCATCTCAACCTTAATGTTCCTGCAGGGACCCACAATTAATCCTCTGCTTCCTTGACTGATCGATGTTATCTTATTATATATGTCATGTCAAGGTTGTTATTGACGATCTTTTCCATGAATAAATATACATCTTAAATAAAAGTTTACTAATGTCTTATTATGTTTGGTTATTGGCTACTTACAACTTACGGATGGTGCCCAAATTTTGAGAAGGCTTGTAGGACTTTTTTGTTGATAATGAATGGACGGTTTGGATCCTTTCATAGATCAAGGACTGTTCTCCAGCTAAAAAGAAAAAGATATGCATGAAAATCAATCCACGTGTGATCTGTAAATATCTTACTACATATAAAGAGTTCAAGCCGGCCCACTGTTTGATTTTGGGTCTATTGGCCAATCTGATCCCGCCACGTCACCCAATTTCACAACCCAATTTGAGACCCGCGAACCCAATTTAAACCCAATGCCCGCCCCGATTTGCTCCTTGATTTGCTCTCAATTACCCGATTTTCAGGCTTTTTTTGCTTTTGGTCTTCAATCCTTACCCACTCCGGCACTCCCCATCTCATACGAGTTTCAGGCTTTCCCCAGCGATTCTCAGGCTTTCCCCATTGGATCATAATTTGGGTGCAGAAAGGGATAGAGGATGATTTGCGAAGTCGTTTTCAACACAATCTTCTTCATATTTCTTTCTCAACTCAAATCTCCTTTTATTATTCTTTTCAAGATTTCTTCGGTGTTTTTTTGAGCTGGAACAAGAAAAAAAGGATGGGCTTTTGGGGGTTTATCGTGGACAAATTCAATGGGTATTATTCTTTTCAAGATTTCTTCGGTGTTTTTTTGTGCTGGAACAAGAAAAAAGGATGGGCTTTTGGGGTTTATCGTGGACAAATTCAATGGATATTTTCACGCACCTTTTGTGATTCTTCAGCCGTCGTGATCGATATAATGCTCCGATCAATATATCGAGAAACCCAGTAGTTCACTCTGTTTTGCTGGTCAGTGTTCAAAGCCCTTTTTATGTCAAATAGTCTATCTAATTGCTTTTTGTGGCGTTGATGTTGTCCTTTTCCTTATCAATCATATCTGACATGCCTGATTGGGTTGATTTGGGATTTGTTCATCTTCTCTATTTGGGTTGTTTCCTTGGCTCCAATTTGATCAAATTTTTTTTATGGATATCAGTTTTTGTTTTGGGTTGAATTTGGATGTTTTAATCATTTGGGTATTCATTAATTTTTGGTTTTGACTAGAGGTGATTTCGGGTTCTTAACAGCTTTTATTCAGCTTCACCGTAATCATTTATATTTTCCCGATTACAAAACAACGAATTGATTTTCTTTATTCTATATGGCTCGCACTATAATTACCTATACTGAGCATTTTTTAGCCTTAACATTTTGTGATTGGGTTTAGTAATTTGTTTTCTGCTCATTTTGGATATGTAAGCATTGGTAAAAGAAAAGAATAAAGTAGCAGTTAATGCACCAAAAAGTTGAGAACCCCACTGCCACTTTGGGTTTATGCATCCGTGATAATCAATTCATCAAAACCATCAAATGAGTGTGCTTCAACATGGTATGCCACTTCAACCTCAACTTACATTTTGGGACTTGATAGCAACCCCACAACTATGAGCTACAACTTTCTTTCTTTCAAACTCTGCCTTCATTTACATTTATTTCCTAAATTATTGCCAAATCCCCACCCCAAAACTCCATGGAATGCTATTTGAAGATTGGAAAATAATTTTCTACTTAAATCAAGGTGAAAGTTACTGACTTGGAAATAAACACATCTTTTTTTAAAGTTTCTTAGTGACAAAATGAATGAATTCAAATCCCGTGTATCGTGATTGATGAGTATGAAATATTATTTTTACTCAGCAAGGTGCAAATATATTGAGTCATGTTTTCAATTTATTAGGTCAGGTTTTTTGTTATGGGTTTAGGGCTTAGAGACTATTCATCAACTTTGATTTTTGTGATAACCAAATACACAAAAATATTTCGTGATAACCTACTTTGTCTTAATCTGATAGTGATACCATGTTTATGGAGTATACAAATTCAAGTTTGTTGGAGAATGAGAAGGTCCTCTTCTTTCTTAACCTTTTTTTCTTTTTGGTTTTGGTTTCATATTGCCTTTCTTGATCGGTTCCTATTTTTGCTCGCATACACTGATTTTGAGGGAATTCTAATTTTATTTGTTGTTTGATTTACATTTTTTGGAATTTTTATATGGTATTACATTTTGGTTAGGTTGACTGGATAATCTCTGGAATTAACGGTCAGTAAATGTGACATCAGTGTGTGACAATATGGCTAGAAGATGAATGAGTTGTGATTGGAAAGGTAAATCCTCTTTGGATCTGTGTTTGAACAAACCAGTTGCGTTAAAGCCAGAAATTAATCTTCAAAACCTTTGTTTCATTAATTTGCATGTAATTCTTGAGGTCGGATATCTATATGTCAGCTTGACATAGGTAATCTGTTTCATGCTTAAATGATTAAGTCAATCAATATTTAAATCAACTAATCTTTTGGAACCAAAACCAGTTCGATAGAATTTGATAATCATGATTTTTACTTGGATGTCGGTTTTACCAGTTTGTTAATTTTAGATTCTAAGATCCTACAAACAAAGGTTTAATTTGGGTTGAAGGATTGGTGTTGGTCGAAAACAACCCATGACTTGATGTATGATTAAGGTACTACATGTATTTTTTTTCCAGTTATAGATCACCAATACTCTTTTTCTACCATGATATGATTTTCCTCAAAATTTTAAGACATTTTGCCTGATTTCCCTCACCAAATGGGGCCTTCAACTGCCTGATTATAGACTACATAGACTACGATCTCCCTTTTCCAGCTCTCTCTCTATCCTCTTTTCTCTTCATTTTTTACTGTTTCTAAGATTTCGCTCATGAATTGAAAGAGAAGGTCAGTCATTTTTGTTCTTTTGATTTTTGCCACTATTAGGCTATGCTTTTAAATATTGGGTATGAGTTCCATTCTCTTCTAATTGTCTCCTTTTCGCATGTAAAGGTACTCGGTTTGGCTAGCAGAACATTAGACAAGGAAAGGTAGTCTCTGTTGGCATAAGTTTTACCCATTCAATTGTTTTCACCTTCCCCTGCTGTTGCTGGTGCTGCGAATTGCATCCTTTTGAGAGGTGAGTATCTGCATTCTTTGTAAACCTCTCTCTCTTAATCGTATGTGTGGTCACTTCTTACCATAGATTGTAGTAATCACAATACAATTTACAAGAAAATGAATTTTTTTTTTCAAAAGCAATGCTTTTGTCGCCCCCCTCTCCCCCTCTTCTGAAATTTAAGTCATTTGCCAAAATGGATTTTCAATTATGTAATCTAATCAGTATTTTTGTTTTGATTCTTGCTCATTTATTTCATTCTTAAGAGTTGGGAGAATGGAACCATTTATGGTCAATGTAGTTGTTTGTCTAACTCTCAAGAAGATATAGGAATGGTGGGAATGGAGAGATGGCAGTGTTTATGAGCTATGGTGAGTCTGATGTACCCATGCTATGAGTTTTGTTGATTGATTCAACATGCCCAAGGTATGAGTTCTGTTGATTGATTCAATACTAGAGGTGCTGGTGTGTTTGCTGCTGAGCAAGATCTCAAAGCTATAATCTAGGTTGGTTAGTTGTCACCACACCAAGTTGTTTTTTCTTTCCACATATCTATGCAACTTTCTTCTAATACTCTCTTGAACAATTTATTTGGAATGATGAATTGTTCAACGCCACTATTTTTCAATTATTCTTAATTTTAATAGCATGGGGAGAGAAAGAGAGACCAAAAAAGATTTATTTTTTTCTTGAACAAAAAAAGTATTATTTTTCAATTAGTCTTAATTTTTAAGGATTCTGTTTCCTTTCATATTATTATATTATTATTATTATTATTATTATTATTATTATTATTATTATTATTATTATTATTATTATTATTATTATTATTATTATTATTATTATTATTATTATTATTATTATTATTATTATTATTATTATTATGGTTATGATTATTGTTATGGTTACTTTTAGTTTACTGATTTGCCTGTTCTTTCTTTCTTTCCAATTATTTGTTTGATTTCTTAGAATGCCAGTTGTTGCTTAGAATCGGAATAGGTGCTTTGTTCCTTTGTTTTTGCATTAATTCACTTTAGCTAGACTAAGAATTAGGAGGACTAAGGACATTTCTTTTCCAGCCTAACCCAAGTGTTCACTGAACTTCCAACTTTCCTTTGAAACCTATGCAAACTTTGAAGACTACTGTGAGTGCCCCCTTTAAAGTCAACAATCATTTATCTTTGTAATGAGGAAAAACCTTTCCTCCTATATAGTCTTAATTTGGTTATGTATTACTTATTAATCTCTTTTTTTATTGTTGCAGGTGGAAATCATGCACTTTAAAGAGCCTTTATCAAATGAGGTGAGCACTCTAAGGCACTTTTAAAGTAATTTTAAGGTGGTTCAAGTTTTCACAGTTGCTAGCTTTCTTCATATTAACATCGCATCATACCTTAGTTGAATTAAGCATTTTGAGATTCTTGAAGTTCATGCTTGGGGTGGCATGTTCATTGAAATTAATGGTTGGGGTGGCATGTTCATTGAAATTCATGGTTGGGGTGGCATGTTTGGGCAACAATTTATCTAACTTAGAGACGTCATCTTTTGGTGAAATTTTAGTATGTTATACACTAATAAACAAACTTCAATTCTGGAAATTTTTACCTTGAGATAAGTTTTTGAGGTTCAGATTTAGGGGGCTCGAAATCTGCTGCTCATATGCCAATTATAGAATTTTCCAGATTGAAGTGCGCCATCTGTTTGACAAAATGCATGAGATGTGACATTAGGGGCTAATGTTAATTTCAAAGAGAAGGGAACTCCATCCAGTTATTGTTTCCATGACAAAGGTTTTTGACTAAACAACTACATTGTTTCAGCTCTGCATACCAACTTTTTGGTGCCTTTTATATGAAAATAACAGATTATATCCTCTAAAATCTTGAACTCTCACTGAAGTTTGTTTAGTATTCAAAGTTTCCTGATTCTTATTTTTTAATTCAATTCCACCTATCATTGTAGTCTCGGGTAACATTCATACTTTTTTTTTTGCTATTATTATTATTACGAGATACAATTAAGGTAATTTAAATACCACTATGTTTTCTGATACATGTAAACACTGTTAATTTGTCTAGCTTCTATGCTTCTTTTGTTTTGTTTCCTTTTAAATGTCAGATAATGAAAATACAATTTGTAGCTTGGAAGTTTGCCTTTTTATGTTTTGCTGGCATTGGAAGTTGGGATGGTTATGGGAATTGGATAATTTCTTCTTCTTCTTACATTTTGGTTTTATTCTGTAATATATATTAGATTATTTTGATCATGGTTAGCTGTTTGTTAAAGCTTTATTTATTCTTTGATGATAGATCTTTTTTTTTTAATTTGTATTTTACTAGAAGCCTATTTATTCTTGAATAATCTCTTGCTGGCTACATAATAACAGTGGTTGAGAAGCTGGAGCTAATCAGAAGGCCATCCGGCTCCATGTTATGTTTGTTTTTGCTCACAGGTTGTTGATTGGTAATTGATTTGAAAAAGAGGCTTATAAGGTGAGTTTTAAGCCCAAATTAACATCCCTATAAAACCAAAGGAATTAAGTTTTCTGTAATATTACACTTTTTTATTTATTTAAAATACAAATTAAGTCTTTTGAAATGGAGTCATGATGCTTTTAGTTTCGTACAGGAATTGTGACAAACAGCCTCTGGGCTTCATAAGACAGTAGAAGATTTTCCGATTTTGGTATGCTCAACCTTTTCCTTATTTATGTTATCTTGCTTTTGAATGCCTGAGAATATAGAATTGGTTGGACTTTGTCATGTTTCTGCTCTCTTTCCAGCAAACTATGCCCAATGAAGAAAGGAAGAAAAAAGATAAAAAAAAGTCATGCTTGCCTTGGATCATTTGTTTTTGGCTAAGAGGCTGTGTATGTCATTTTCTTTTGTTTTGTTGAGTTTTTCACAGTTAGCTGAGGTGGCAAGTGGGATATGTTGATACATTACTTTTTTTTTGTATGAGGATATTTTTTTTGGCCAGATTGTACGAGAATACACAACAATATAAACACTTTTTGATTCCTACCTTCTTCCAATAATCAAGAATCAAATGATAAAAATCATTAGAACTTATTATTTGAACAATTTAAAAAGCCTCCCTTAGTATGAGTATTTCCACTCATGCTAGGGGAAAACGCAACAGCATACGTCCATATTCATTTTAATAAGCTTTTAATCCAAAATCAAATTATGATTCTGTAGAGAAATTCATTCCTAATGATTAATATAATTTAATTAAAACTATTGCGGTGGTACTATATATGATTCACATGTTAATACAAACTATATTTAGCTTATACTTTATACATTAATGATCCTTAGTATGTTTTTATTTTCTTAGATGTATATGATGATTTTTTTTTTTTAAAAAAAAGATGTATATGATAAACCAAGTAGTTTAATGTATTTTGGCATGACAAATTTGACAAAGCAATTAAGAAGAAAATCGATGAATAATGATGGAAATCATCCATTGTATTTTGCAAGTTGTGAAGGGGTCGATATATTTTAACTGTCATTGATCAAGATCATTCAAATCCAAAATAAATTATCAATTTATGTGTGTGTAAGCTGTTTGATGGGTGCATTAGAAGTTTGGTTGCTAAAAGTACTAGGAGTCGAACTCCAAAAAAGAATGATTGATAAGAAGTTTTAAGCATATTTGTGGTTGGCTTCGCATTCCAGGCAAAAGTTGGAAGACAATAAGATAGAGAAGGCTCTTTTCCCCTTGCCATTTAGGGGTTTCTTATAGATAAATGGTCATTTCTAATTTTAAGTTAAAAATCATTATCTCTTAAGATTTCACAAGGATATGAATTTTCCTGTTTTTCATTTAAGTTAACCAAATTTTAACTTAATCCTTCATGTCTAAATTAATGTTTCAAATCATGTCTAAATTAATGTTTCAAATCGTCTGTCCATTATCTCTAACGTTCTTCTGCTTATGTTTGATCCTTGCAGGCATAAGTATGATGGAATCCCAAACAATCTTCTAAGACCAATTCTGCCTTTCAGCTATGCCTTGGTCGGTTCTCATGACGTGTCCACTATTCAAGTTCAATCCTCTTTCAGCTGTGCGTTGGTCGGTCCATCCGTGGCACTTATTAGAAACGCTCAAAACCGAACAAGAGATCATCGAGTTTCTCATTGGTTTAATTTGCTACAATATGGCGAATGGAACCTAACTTTATACCAATCAACAATTTCACAAACCCTTTTATGGTTTCCAATTCTTTTGTACAAATTGATCATTTCACCCTTTTAATGAGTACATATGCATTCTATCCTACGCAGATTACATAATTCAATTCAATTTGTTCATATTAAATCTTGAATAAAATAAAAATTATCACTATTCATCCTGGGATGATTATGATCTCGGAGTATATTATATTCCCATATTTACTCTTTTTATTAACTGTATTATTATCAAATTCATTTTATTAGTAGAAATTATCAAACTCTATTATGACCCTCCTTACAATAACTGCAAATTCCTTTACCCTGAGGCTATTTCCAAACCCTATGCCCGCGGCGAAGCGCGGGCCCATACCTAGTGATAATTAATAGATTCACCAAGTCTGAAACAATAATATGTCCTTACCTGTTTTCCAGGCCTTGTATTGCATCAATTCTCCCAATAATTAAGCTTAATTTGAATATTTTTAGGTTTTTAACACAACAATGAAGGCAAGTGTGGAGACATTGTATGCCTATTCACTTTTGTAATCCTAATTCCAATCGATGAAATACACCGCAACCTATCCCTCCCATCTAAAAAAAAAAAGGTCGATAGTGGAGGTCATAATTTGGCCAATAAAACCAAGATTTGGGTTGAGAGTTTTCTAATCACACCTTCTAATTTGCGATAAAAACCCAATCTGAAAGATGAACCAATAAAAACTTGTGATAAACACAAGTTTCATTAAACAGGGGGGTCGAGAGTTTCATACAATTTTGAAAGATGAACCAATTTGATTTGTTTTTTTTGGGATTTCGATGGATTTCCTCAGCTCTTCCTGCAGGCTGTTTTTGTGAATACAGTGCGTCATTGGATAAATGCCCAAAAAATAAAAAGCTTTCTGACCCGTCAAATTCGAACCAGCGACCTAAAGATAGCCAATGCATTGCACCCTACTAATTTACTAAAGGGGTATAAATGAATCGAAGATGCTTCGGATGTGTTCATTTATATTTTGCTTGTTGAAACATAATTCCTATTCGGAAGGATTTTTGACATATTCATTTGTGTTGGTGAACACAAATCTATACCTTACTAAAGTTTTCCCCAAACAACTGTATGCTCAATATTTGCATCTTCTTATGCTGACATTTGTCCAACGTTGATTGGTTGGAAGAAAACCAATATACTATTATTATTATTATATATATTTAGAATTCCAAATATAATATTTATAAATAATATTTAGAACATTTAATTATAATCAAAGTAAAATTTCATCTCTAGCAGATAATTATTTGAATAAATATTAGATTTCTAACAATTTTTCCTTCCATTTAACTTAATCGAGATTACATAAGATAGAATTTTACTTAGAATTGAAATTACTCGGTTCCAATCATAAACCGAAAAACTCGACGCGAATGCGCGGGGAAAATATCTAGTGTATTTATAATAATGTAACCTTATTGATCATTTTATTTTTCTTCTAAAAAACTTTATGTATTTATAATTTTTTCCTTTTATTAATAATTTTTCTTTTAAAAGTTCCTTTAATCATAATCATTTATTCATATAAAATTAAAAACAAAAAAATAATAAGAAATAAAAGAAAAGAAAATGTCACAAAGTATCACACACTTATTAAAAAGGGATTATTTATGAAATCATCCTTAGACAATTCTATGGCTTAATAAAAAATAGGCTCCTAAACTATTCCAAGAGTGTCAAATATGTCCATGAAGTTTAATTTTGGCCAATCGAGCTCCTTAAAACTCAATATTGTCTAGATTAGCCATTCTGTCGTGAGAAAAAGCCACACTAGCATGCCACGTAGCATGAAAATGCCACATCAGCTTAGGGTATATTTTCTGGAAAAAAAAATCAAAATAAAAATCAGAAGTCATTTTCAAAAAAATTATTTTCATGCCACCGATCATTTATTTTTATTTTTATTTTTTTCGTTTTAAAGAAAATTTACCTTAAACTGATGTGGTATTCTTAGGCCATGCGGCATACTAGCATGGCTTTTTCTAATGGCAAAAGGGTCTATGCATGTGGCCAAAATTAGGTTTTTAGGGGTTCAATTGGCAATAATTGAAGTTCATTAGCTTATTTGACATTTTTCGTATAGTTCATGGGCCTATGTTTTTCAATAAGCCCATTTCCATTATATGCTATTCAGTCCCTTTGCTATTTTACATTGCTCGATTTACCCTTGTCATTATATTTTTTTACATCAAAGCCCTCAGATATTTTTATTCCCATGCAATTTAGTCCCTCAAACGACAGCCACTTGTTGATACAAAATTTGAAACTTAAGGAATATATGACTATTACTCTCTTGTTCATCTTCACCCAGTTACATGTATGTTTGGTTCAAAGTAACCAATTTAGGGGGAACTGGGTGAGAATTGAATTGAGAGGGAATTGAATTGGTAAGTACGTATTGGCCAAAAGAAAAAGAATTGACAGTTATGGATTAAATAGGGTGGAATATACCGGGAATGAATATGAAAATCTCATGTTGCCCTTCAAAACAAATAAAAAAAATGACTAGTGATTTTCATTTTGGAGTTGTTATTTGCTTTGCTAAGAGATGCATGGGTGCTCTAATGATGTCGTTGTTTTGATTGTTTTACCTGCTATTGTTTTTTACGTAAAAATGTCTACGGGGTTCTATGTTAGACATTTTCATTAAGTGGGTTTCTGCTAATTGCTTTTGTTTGTGAAAAACAGATCAAATGAAGTGAACCGGTAAAACCCAAATATTATCACTTTGATCCTAAAGTTGGGCCTAAGTTCATTTTAGTTTAAAGGTATATATATGATGAGTGTGGTATGGAAGGTGTTTATACCTCAATTTACAATTGAGGGTAAATTGGTCTTATCATAATTAAAATCAAGATGAGTGATTAGGATTTAATCAAAATTCCTAAAGAAACTAAGTTTCTGCACCACCCTAGTTCAAATTGAATTAGGAAAGTCTTGTAAATTAATTACAAGGACTGAAATTAATTAATTATTAAATAATAATTATTTTATTGAATAATTATTATTAAAAATCCCACATGTGCCGCCCCTACCTGGGTGAGTGGCAGAGAAAATCAATCAGAAGCAGTTTCCTTTGATATTGCTGCCTGCTAGGGAGACAAACAGATAAAAAAGGAAAAATTGCTTGTCATCTGCCCATGAGATGAAAAATACCTCATGGACATACATAGCAAGGCCCAAGTCGTCTCCCATATAGAGGAGAGGCCGCCCTCTGCCCTGTAGAGAGATATTTTTCTCTTCCTGCAGGAAGGAGGCAGAGAGCTAAAGTTTGTCAGCAAGAGAAACATCTATGCACGTGAGAGAGGCATGAGATTTTCAACCTCACACCTCCTCCATATTGTCGACCAGCCATAGTGGAGAAATCGTCTAGCCATTTTCCCCTCCCCGGTAGGCGAAATTGCAACTTGTATTTTGATCAATTAAGGACAAAATAGTAAAATTGATCAATTGAAGAGGCTAGAGGCTGCGATTTCTTCCAAGGAGCACACCATGATGATCCTTGAGCTATGTAGATCATCTTGGTAAAATTTCACCTCATTCTGACATCGGAGTAAAAACTTATGCCCGGTCTTCAGTTAAGGACATTTTTGGGAGTGAAACCAAATTCACCATGATAGAGAGCTCGAATTAACTTGGGATTTTTTCCATGATCTTATGGAGATATTCTTAGCCTACTGGTGCAATTTTGGTTAAATCCGAGATCGTTTGCAACTTTTGCATTCTTTTCAATTAAGGACATATGTCTTTATCACCCCGGTTTAAGCCATTTTCTTAATTAATTATTATTTTCATGATTTGAAGAGCTAAATATGGCTAAGTATGAGTAATTTCGTGGCTTTGATGATCAAGGTCCAAATCGTGATGTCAATTGGCCACTACTTAGCCAGATTAGTTGATTTCAGCACAAAAGAAGTACGAAGGCTCGCTGCAATGTGACAGGCAGAAGGAGAATTGTCATCAATACCCAGGAGGCAGATTTCCATCTCCCATCCAAGCAGAGTGGCGCCCTAGTCCATGTCTTGTCCTCTCCTCAGCATTTGGAGGCAATCAGAAGGAGAAGGAAGCTTCACTGCACCTTCCTGGAAGCTGTCATCTGCATAGGAGGAGGATTTTGCCTTTCTCAGCAAGGCAAGCCCATTAAATGCTCAAGCCCATATCGTCCCCTATATAAAGGGAGGCCATTCTCAGGTTTCAACAGATTCCGCATCTCAAACATTTCTCCCGAGAAATAAAAAACCAGCTCCTACAGCTACAAACTTGCTCCGCGCAAAAAACCAAGCTCCGTGCTTATTTTCTCTCTGGCTCTGCGCCATTTTCACCTTGTTCATCACGAGTTCTTCACTCGTTCTTCATATTTTCCTTGTTTAGATCTTGTCTCAGGACAAATCAAACACTCTTTTCAGTGTTTTTCTCTTGTTTCAATCTTGTCTCCGGACATACAAACACTGTACACGTGTTTTTTCATTTCAGAAATAACAGATCAGTTTGTTATTTCCTTTTCAATTTCAATTGC
>AWUE01020431.1:0-13395 GCA_001974825.2 Corchorus olitorius | reverse complement strand
ACTGATGTTTTGGAATGGTACAGAAGTTGAAGTGGTCAAGGCAGACAACATACCATTCAAAGTTGAAACCAACGCAGTAGATGCAAGGTTCTATGACAGAACCACTGGACCGATAAGGTTCATGGGTCAGGACAAATATGGCCGGCCATACCCATTCATCTCCACAGGAGAAGTCAAACAAGAAGCCTTGAAATAGGTGATGGAAAATCTTGTGCGGCTTGATGCTTTGATCCCCTTCAAGCCGCTTCCATGTGCTCCTATCATAGAGGAGATCCCATGAGTACACAACCTAGAGAGGTTGTGTTGGCCAACGACACCTTGAGAAAGTTGTCGACATTGGCCTTAGAGTTGAAGCTCCAAAGCTTAGAGGACTTAGCCGCCCTATCAGCTGATGCGGCTTATCAAAGTGTAGAAAATACACAAGATGAGATCACCATGGAGGAACTTGATCTTGCTCCCATG
Organism: Corchorus olitorius; assembly: GCA_001974825.2. NCBI lineage: Eukaryota > Viridiplantae > Streptophyta > Magnoliopsida > Malvales > Malvaceae > Corchorus > Corchorus olitorius. The sequence continues at coordinate 12,933 of AWUE01020431.1, read as the reverse complement.
AAGTTAGATGATCTCAAGGCTGAGGTACAAGATCCTTTACTTGAAGTGAATCTTGGTACCGAAGAAGAGCCTAGGCCAGCTTATATAAGTCAGTTGTTGGCCGAAGAAGATAAGCCACGTTTTGTAGCCTTGTTGAAAGAATACAAAGATTGTTTCGCCTGGGGCTATGACGAAATGCCTGGCTTGAGTCGTGACTTGGTGGAGCATCGCCTGCCAATCATTGAAGGTTACCATCCCTATCAGCAACCTCCTAGAAGGATGGCTAATGATGTCATCCTTAAAGTTAAAGAGGAAGTTGAAAGGCTCCTTAAAGCAGGATTCATCCGTCCCGCAAGGTATGTAGAATGGATTTCAAACATAGTTCCTGTAGTTAAAAAGAATGGGAAGATCAGGGTGTGTGTTGACTTTCGTAACTTGAATTCTGCCACCCCTAAAGATGAATATCTTATGCATGTTGCAGACTTACTGGTAGATGGAGCCGCCCAACATCAAGTGTTGTCCTTCATGGATGGACACAACGGCTACAACCAGATCTACATAGCAGAGGAGGATGTTCCAAAAACAGCTTTTCGCTGTCCAGGTGCAATCGGTACTTTTGAGTGGGTAGTCATGCCCTTTGGAGTCAAAAGCGCCGGTGCAACCTATTAAAGAGCCATGAACGCCATCTTCCATGACATGATTGGAAAATTCATGGAGGTATACATAGATGATGTAGTGGTTAAGTCACACAACCACCTTGATCACATTGATCATCTAAGGCGCTTATTCGAAAGAATGAGACAACATGGTTTGAAAATGAATCCATTGAAATGTGCTTTCGGTGTTAGTGCAGGTAACTTCCTTGGATTTTTGGTCCATCAACGAGGCATCGAGATAGACCAAAACAAGGCAAAAGCCATCATACAGGCAAAATCGCCCACCTCAAAGAAAGAGCTCCAACGTTTCCTTGGACAAGTCAACTTCTTGAGAAGATTCATCTCCAACACTGCTGCTAAGACCAAGGCGTTTTCACCACTGTTGAAGTTGAGAGATAAGGATGAGTTTCAATGGAATGACAAACATCAAGAAGCTTTTGAGGGCATCAAGAAGTACTTAGCTTCGCCTCTTGTATTAGTTCCTCCTAAGAAAAATAAAACATTGTACCTATATATTGCAGCCACTACATCTTCCATAGGATGTCTGTTGGCTCAAGGGTTAGGAAAGGGGAAGGAACAAGCAGTGTACTACTTAAGTAGGACTCTTACTGATGTAGAAACTCGGTATAGTCCTATCGAAAAGCTATGTTTGTCACTTTACTTTGCAACAATAAAACTAAGACATTACATGCTCTACTTTGATGTCTGTGTTATCTCAAAAACTGACTTAGTAAAATACATGTTGTCTCGGCCTCTCTTTAAAGGCCGACTAGGCAAGTGGTGCCTAGCACTCTCTGAGTTCAGTTTCAAGTATATACCTCAGAAGGCAGTGAAAGGGCAAGCAATTGCTGACTTCCTAGCCGACCACCCATGCTTAGACTTGGGAGAAGAGTTTGAAGATACAAACTTTGTCATGGAGGTATCTTTAATACCATGGATACTTAAGTTTGATGGCTCTAGCACCGCTAACTCTGCAGGTGCCGGGATTGTCATCACCTCCCCAGATGATGACTATACCATGATGTCATTCCATTTAGACTTTGATTGTACTAACAATCAAGCTGAGTATGAGGCACTCATCATTGGTTTAGAATTGCTCAGGGAGATGAAAGTATCTATAGTACACATCAAAGGAGACTCTCTCTTGGTGATTAACCAGCTTACCAGAGAATTCAATTGCACAAGTCCATTATTGTTTCATACTATGCAGTGGCAGTGCAATTGTTAGAAAAATTTGATGTTGTAAGGATAGAAGACGTCCCCAGACATAGAAATGAGTCTGCAAATGTGGCTGCACAGCTTGCATCTGGCTAGTGTTCCAAGATGATATTTGGAAAAAAGTGGTGAATGTTGAAAGGAGGAGCATGCCTTCAACATTTACTAGGGACAATGTGTTTGAAGTGTACAACCTAGTACACAGGCTTGATGATTGGCGCCAGCCATTCCTTGAATATCTCCAAAATCCATCAAAAAGGGTCACCAGGAGGATACGGACTTTGGCTGTGCACTACACTGTCTTAGCTGATGAGTTATATCGAAAAGACTTAGACGAATCTTTAATGAGATGTTTAGATCAAGATGAAGCTAAGAAAGTCATCAAGGATGTGCATGAAGGTCTATGTGGTGCACATCAAGCTGGTAGAAAGATGAGATGGCTAATACGCCGTCATGGTTTCTATTGGCCAACCATCATGAAGGATTGCATGGAATTCGCCAAAGGTTGCCAAGCTTGTCAGAAGTATGGCCCTATATGGAGACTCCCATCAGAAGAACTACATTCTATAATAAAGCCTTGGCTATTCAGTGGGTGGGCAATTGATCTCATTGGAAAGATCTATCCACCTGCCAAAGGAGGTGTCTGCTTTATTATAGTTGCCACAGACTATTTCACCAAGTGGGTGGAAGCAAAAGCTCTGAATGGCATAGCTCATAATGACATCAAGAAATTCATCAAGGAACATATCATCTACCACTTTGGAATTCCAGAAAATCTCACCACTGATCAAGGTACTAACTTTGATGGTGAGATCACGAGGAGTTTGGAAGAAAAATTTGGCCTAAAATTCACCAAGTTCACGCCATACTATGCTCAGGCTAATGGACAGGCCGAAGCTTCTAACAAGGTGATGATATGCATCATAAAAAAATGATAAAAGACAAACCCGGTAAATGGGATAGAGTCTTACCTAAGGCGTTGTGGGCATACAGGATGTCACAACGCTCAAGTACTGGTGTGAGTCCATTCAGCCTCACCTATGGTCATGATGCAATGGTCCCGATGGAACTTTTGGCTAAGTCAGCCAGGGTTGCATTCCAAAATAACTTGCAGTGGTATGATTACAATGATGCCATGATGATTGAGCTTGAAGACCTTGACTCTGAAAGGTTGGATGCTTTAGATCACCTGCAAGCGCAGAAAAAGAAGGCAGAAAGAAGTTACAATAAGAAAGTTCGTAAACGAAGTTTCATCGAAGGCGAACTAGTGTGGAAAGCTTTCTTGCCTCTTGGCTCTAAGAAACGCGGGAAATGGTCTCCCAAGTGGGAAGGACCATTCCGTATCAAGAAAGTACTTAAGAATGGTGCCTATTGGTTAGAAACTGAGGATGGTGATTCCCATAGGAAGTTCATCAACGGGCGCTATTTGAAGAAGTACTATCCAACTGCATGGGAGGCAAAATCTGATCCAAATCCTGAGTTTGACATGGAGGAGGAATTAGATGAGGTGGCTATGATTCAACTCACAGGCACATGCTTCACCGAAGTATAAAACCTACACGCTTTGTTGGCTTAGCCACCCCAATTGCGTTCTTGTGACTTTTAAATAAAAACAAAATATTTTTATTACTTATGAAGTAATAAAAATTTCAGATTTTTGCCAATAACCTTAGTGTGTGGCGAAAAATCCAAGGAAAAATAAGAAATTCCATCACTTAAATTGTATAAGTGTTTGTGGAATTTAATTTTTCAAAATTTGGCCTTAGTCAAAAAGAGGAGGCCGAATTTTCTAAGTATTTTGGGATGTTTTTGCCGAAAATTCTAAGTATTATAGGCAATTTAATTCCAAAATAATTTCCAAGTATTTGATCTTTGTGGTTTTAGTCATAAGACCAAAAGATTAAATTGATAAAGAATTTTGTTTAAGTTAAATGGCTAAAATAAAAATAAAAAGCCACTAATATTAAAGTTGGCAAAAACTCATTGCCACCAATTCAAAACATGACTTGTTTAAGAAATTGAAAGTAAAACAAAATTCTAAATCATTCTCCTTCTTTCTCCTTTTCAGCAGTCACAAGGGGAAAGGTCTCAGGAAGGAGTGATCTCCATACTTCAAATTCTTTATCCATGCTATCCAACAAAGTTCTGAAGAAGTCTCTCTCAGCAACAACAGCTAGGTAGTCATCTTTTTCCTTGAGAAGGATGTTCGCCTCGCAGTAGATTTCTTCACACTTGTGATTAGAAGGCACCTCACGCTTCTGAGCAAGTTTGGCTTTTTCTAGCTGAAGAGCTTTCCCCTTTGCTAAATAATCATTGATTTCATCATCAATAGCCAACTCTCTCTCAGTAGGCGCCACTGAATGATACAAGGGCACAACTTTGTCATCTAGAGTCCTTTGACGGGCTTTGTATCTCTTGTGCTTCGCATTAAATTGATCGAAGTGGCTCTGAGTTTGATTATACCTAGTGAGGAAGGCATCAAACAATCTTGGAAAATATTTCCAGAATTGAGCTTCATCATCCTCAATTTCAAGCGAACGTGACCAGGTCCGAGCATGAGAATAGATAGCTTCCTTCTGGGCAGGAAGAATGGCGGCATTTGCTTTCAAAGTGAATTTGCAAAGTTCATCAAAAGCTTCTTTTAACTGAGCATCAGAAGGAACCTCGGTAACATCTCTGGAGGAGGCCTCATAATCCATTGGTAGAAGCTTTGATGTGAGTTCCTTGAGAACCTTGCATCTTTGAAGAAGATGAGCATCGACCAAAACAGGAGGAAGTACAGGAGATGGAGCAGGCATTGAAACAAGAGGTGCGGCAATGGGAAGAGAATTTTCAATTTCCACACTCCTATTGGCAGCCTCACTGACTAGAAAAGGCATAGACATTGGAAGGATGGCTTCAGTAGTATTCTCAGAACATACTCCATGGGAATTGGAAATTATGTTTTCCAAATCATTCATGAAGTCTCTTCCACTTGGTTGCCCTGAAAGATCTATGTCACCTAAAGAGAAGTTGTCTTCAAGCAGAAAGGATGCGGCCATCTCAAGGGCTGAATTTGTTGATGAAGAAGTCTACATAGGTGACATGATCCAAGGAAATAGCTGGTGAACAAGGAGATGACGCTACTTCCAGTGGTCCACTTGTGGTCTTCTGAGAGATGACATTCTGACTATCAGAGTGAGATGCGTCCATCAGGTCGCCAGAAGGAAAACCACCAGACTTCGGAATAGCTTTCTTCTTCTTCAAAGCAGAAGTTTCTGAAGCATTCTTCTCACGGGATGAAGCAGCACGTTTCTGTATTACTTGCTTTGCCATCTTATTGGCATCCCTTTGGGAGGTGCAAAAGCATCACCTAAAAAGTGGAAAAAGTTAGTAAAAAGGCTTAAACAACTGATAAAAGTTTAAGTAACAGAGATTACCAGGTGGGAAATGAAGTCTTGCAGCAATGTGAGATAAGTCTTCACCACCGATTTTCTTCCATATCTCTGACCACCAAGCAGCAAAGTTTGGAGTGGCCTCAGATAAGAAATGAGAGATGGTGAAATCCGCCTCTTGCCTTTACTTCTCAGCATGATCATGACACCTCGCAAAGAAAGCTTTATCAAGGACTGAAGGTCTCATATGACAACATTTGTTCCTTGAAAAGTGAGGAGGTGAAGGGATTTGCTGAATAAATCCAAGTTGTCTACCAAGTAGAGGAGGACAATATGCTTCAAAACCGGGTTTGGCCCTCCCATCCACTTCAACGCCAAAACAGAGGTCAATGGGCAAACAGAAGTTTCTCCATGCTTGTTTCACAACATCCGCACTCTCGTTAGTAGGTGTTTCTTGGAACCATGAAGGACCAAAATACCTCCGAGAATAGAGAAAGAACTCTTGATCTTTCAGGTTCCACAAGGAATGAAAGACATTGTTCACATTGTTGTTGATATGCACAAGGCCTCCATATAAGTCACCGTAACACCGAGTGACGAGGGTAGCTGCATGACGAGTAGGAGATAGTTGAGGAAAGTACATCCAAGCCCACACTTGAAGGATCCACAAAGGACCATGAGTACCTTTGTCAACGCTCTGAGTAAGATTGAATAAGCCACGATAAAGGTTTCCCAACACGAACTGACCAAGAGCCAATCTTTTTCCTGAGGCCATGAGCTTAGCAAGGTGGAGATACTCAGCAAGGTAGACACGTGAGGGAGGACAAACAATGAACTTGCAGATCAAGCAAAGCATGAAGGCCGTGAGTTCCTTAGCCTTAAGAGGAGCACAGGTGGATTGAGCATACTCAGAGATAAATTTGTTGAAGTAAAGTTGTCACTAAAAGAGATGGAATAGAGCAAATCTTCAGCTTCATCAAGAGGAGTGGCGCATGATACCCATTCGCCATCCACGGGGAGGCCTGTGATTGCTGCTATGTCTAGAAGGGTTACCGACATTAGCCCACATGGGAGATGAAAGTAATTCCAACACCTATTCCAAAAGGAACTGAGAGCAGAAAGCAAGGCACCATCATAGGAGAATTCTTGCTTTGACAACAAGACGAATGATAACAAGTCTTGTTCACATAGTTGTTCTTCACGATACATGACTATACGATCCACCCAGGCACACCACGCGGCTGGGCAGTAGGCCCATGACTGAAGTTTGTTAACCCACTTGCGGAAGTCATAATCATATCCTTGAAGAGGGAGCAGGCCACCTCGGTGCAGAGGAAAGCAGTCATTCATCTCAGCTGAAGGAAAATCAGTGAAGAAAGGAGCAAGAGCATCTTTGGGAAATTCTACCTCATGATAAGACTTAGCAACGAGTTTTTTCACAAGGTCAAGAGTTCTCTCCTCCTCAGAAGATATCACAAGTTCTCCTACAAAATTAGCAAAGTTGTTAGAATACAATTTTTGTTAATAAGTTTGGTAAAAATATAAATACCACCTTAAAATTATTCCCTAATTTTATTTCTTGGCAAAAATAATTATTATGGCTGTCAAAAATAATTATGGTAATATTTTTAAGAAAATAAAAATAATTTTTGGCCATAAAATTACACTAAGGCCGAAAATATCAATGTGCATACCACACAACTTGTAATTTTTCAACTAAAGTCATGGTATGCTAAAATCAAGGTTTTTTGGTGAATTAAGAAATTAAACTTAATTTGACCTAAACCTAAACTTCAATTTTTGGCTAAGTATGCTAATTTGGCCAAAATTAACTAAGTAAAGCCCTAATTCCTAAAGAGCATGCCGTCCAATTTGCAATTTTTGCAATTATGGACTCGGCATGCTAGGGTTTGCTAAAATTCATCAATCGGGATGTGCACGTGTCAAATTAAACCTAATTTCATGTGCTAAGAACCTGATTTGATGTAAATAATTGGCCAAAAATAGAAATTTTGGCTGAAACCCTAAGGATATGAAGAAATTGAGTGCCGCCCAACTTGCAATTTATGCAATTAAGGGCTCGACACTTTAGGGTTTTAAATTTTTAGCTAATTGGGTAGTGCACGTGTGACATTAAACCTGATTTCATGTGTATATGGCCTGATTTAGTGTTAATTATTGGCCAATTTTATCAATTGGGCCAAACTTAACAAGGACTTTAACCTAAAAACCTTATACTATGCCGCACTTTGTGATTTATGCAATTAAGGGGCTGCGGCATACTAGGGCACGAAAATTGTAAAAATTAAGGCTCCTATACTTCCAATTAGGACTTTATATTATGATTAATTCCCTGATTTTTTGGCTAATTTAATAAATTTGGCCAAAATTCCCAAAATTGCATAAACCCTAGGGACTAAATTGAAAACTGCCGCCCAAAAATTTAAATCCATCAATTGGAGCCGTGGCATGCTAGGGTTTATCATCCTTGTCCAATTGGGTTTAGGGTTGACCTAATCCTAACCTAATTTTATAAGGAAAACACCAATTCCTAGTCCAATTTGGCTTCCTAGACCTAATAGGATTTGTAATCCTAGCCAAATAAGGCCACAAAGTTGCGCCTAGGGAAGGAAAATTGAGGTCGACTAATTGCAGCCCCTATGTCGACATGTTGGACATGATTTCATGCCATGGAATCATGATTTCATGCAGCAACATGTTCACCTAAAGATCTATGACAAAATTTAAGTCCTAGGCCAAAAACTATGTAGTTTTTACTAAGGATTTTTGCCAATTTCTTTATTAAATTGATTTGATTTCTAAATCAAAAATTTACCTAAAATTACAGCAGCCATATCATGCCAAAATCATTATCAAAGTCGACCTAAACATGGCAATTGAGCTAGGGTTGGCGGCATAAAGGAAATTGATGAACTTAAGTGCAAAAATTAAAAAGTTCATGAGCAATTACCTTGATTTTGTATCGATTTGGGATCAATCACCATGGACTTGAGCTTAGGTCTTGCTTGAGTTGATTGGGAGCTGCCATCATGGGAGTTTGATCCAAATTGCTTGATTCTTGCCAAGGATTTGGAAGCCTCCAAGAACAAGGACCCGCGGCTTGAATTACTTGGCATGAGTGATGATTTTTGGTGATGATTTTTGTTGTTACTTTGATCTTTGGAAGCCATTGAAGCTTGAAAAGTTGCTGAAAAATTCGGCTAAGTATGGTACCAAAGAGGGGGTGTCGACGTTGGCTAGAAAATAAGAGGAAAATTTCGGTCCAAGACCAATTTCCTTAAATACAAGCTTAAATTCTTTTAACACAAAGACTTAAGCTTGGGGGGGGGGGGCATTGTTTATACCTCAATTTACAATTGAGGGTAAATTGGTCTTATCATAATTATAATCAAGATGAGTGGTTAGGATTTAATCAAAATTCCTAAAGAAACTAGGTTTCTGCACCATCCTAGTTCAAATTGAATTAGGAAAGTCTTGTAAATTAATTATAAGGACTGAAATTAATTAATTATTAAATAATAATTATTTTATTGAATAATTATTATTAAAAATCCCACATGTGCCGCCCCTACCTGGGTGAGTGGCAGAGGAAATCAATCAGAAGCAGTTTCATTTGATATTGCTGCCTGCTAGGGAGGCAAACAGATAAAAAAGGAAAAATTGCTTGTCATCTGCCCATGAGATGAAAAATACCTCATGGACATACATAGCAAGGCCCAAGTCATCCTCCATACAGAGGAGAGGCCGCCCTCTGCCCTGCAGAGAGATATTTTTCTCTTCCTGCAGAGAGATATTTTTCTCTTCCTGCAGGAAGGAGGCAGAGAGCTAAAGTTTGTCAGCAAGAGAAACATCTATGCACGTGAGAGAGGCATGAGATTTTCAACCTCACACCTCCTCCATATTGTCGACCAGCCATAGTGGAGAAATCGTCTAGCCATTTTCCCCTCCCCGGGAGGCGAAATTGCAACTTGTATTTTGTTCAATTAAGGACAAAATAGTAAAATTGATCAATTGAAGAGGCTAGAGGCTGCGATTTCTTCCAAGGAGCACACCATGATGATCCTTGAGCTATGTAAATCATCTTGGTAAAATTTCACCTCATTCTGACATCGGAGTAAAAACTTATGCCCGGTCTTCAGTTAAGGACATTTTTGGGAGTGAAACCAAATTTACCATGATAGAGAGCTCGAATTAACTTGAGATTTTTTCCATGATCTTCTGGAGATATTCTTAGCCTACTGGTGAAATTTTGGTTAAGTCCGAGATCGTTTGCAACTTTTGCATTCTTTTCAATTAAGGACATTTGGCTTTCTCACCCCGGTTTAAGCCATTTTCTTAATTAATTATTATTTTCATGATTTGAAGGGCTAAATATGGCTAGGTATGAGTAATATCGTGGCTTTGATGATCAAGGTCCAAATCGTGATGTCAATTGGCCACTACTTAGCCAGATTAGTTGATTTCAGCATAAAAGAAGCAACGAAGGCTCGCTGCAATGTGACAGGCAGAAGGAAGAATTGTCATCAACTACCCAGGAGGCAGATTTCCATCTCCCATCCAAGCAGAGTGGCGCCCTAGTCCATGTCTTGTCCTCTCCTCAGCATTTGGAGGCAATCAGAAGGAGAAGGAAGCTTCACTGCACCTTCCTGGAAGCTGTCATCTGCATAGGAGGAGGATTTTGCCTTTCTCAGCAAGGCAAGCCCATTAAATGCTCAAGCCCATACCGTCCCCTATATAAAGGGAGGCCATTCTCAGGTTTCAACAGATTCCGCATCTCAAACATTTCTCCCGAGAAATCAAAAACCAGCTCCTACAGCTACAAACTTGCTCCGCGCAAAAAACCAAGCTCCGTGCTTATTTTCTCTCTGGCTCTGCGCCATTTTCACCTTGTTCATCACGAGTTCTTCACTCGTTCTTCATATTTTCCTTGTTTAGATCTTGTCTCAGGACAAACAAACACTCTTTTAGTGTTTTTCTCTTGTTTCAATCTTGTCTCCGGACATACAAACACTGTACACGTGTTTTTCATTCAGAAATAACAGATCAGTTTGTTATTTTCTTTTCAATTTCATTTGCAATCAAAGCAGATCTCCTAGATCTGATCCGAAAAGAGAAGAGGCCCAGTTATGAGAAGCAGTTCGTGTGGATCCAATGATTTAGATGCTCCGGTGTGACTTTGATCCAGTCCCCACAATCGTTCTGATCTTTTAATCTGCTGCTCCGTGCACCAGATCCAGTTTTTACAACCTCTTTGTCAATTTTAGCAAATTGACTGGCACGCCCTTTGACACGGGAGTGTCCCATTCTCTCCAACATGATGTCTCGGAGGAAGATGATGCATTTAGAGAAGTAAGCACCTTGCCATGTGAGCAGCTTGCTTTGATGACATGGCACGTTGGGTGGGACCTTGGGTGCCACGGTGGAGAAGTTAGCACCTCTCCAAGATGATGGCCATGTGGAAACAAGCACCTCTCTTTGTTTGACAAGTGTTAATGATCATCCATTCTCCATGTGACACCTTTCGGTCAACAAAGGAGGCTTGGAAAACCCTTGTGTGAAGTTCTCCATTTTGGTTGGAAGATGATGGCAAGTTGTTCCACTTGGTGAGACTTCATCATTTTGTGCATGGAATTGATCAATTCGGCTACCTACAACCCGAATTGGTTTCACACCTCAATTGAGCTCAATTTGAGCTAATTTGGATAGTTAAGCTAAACTCTTGTTTATGTCTACTTAAGCATGTTTTATTAGCATTAGTTAAGTGTGTTTAGTTGTTAATCCTAGTATATAAGCTACGGGTGAAGCATTTTGCAATTTAGACTTGAATTTTGTAAACTTTGAACTTTGTTCATGCTTTGTAACCTTGTCTAGGTTTGCATAAGCTTTCCTTTATCAATTTGAGTGGTGTCATCTGTATCTTTTGTTGATATGGGATTAATCGAAGCTTGTTCATCCATTGAATTCTCCTTGTGGTGAAATCTGTATCAAGTAGTGTTCTTTGGTGGTGAGTTTCAACCGGTTCTAAACTCTTGGTGGTGAATCTGTATCCTTGAGTCTATTGAACCCGTGTGCTTAATCTTGCAATTCCTTTGAGAGTTGCAATAGTTTTTCACCTAAACACTTCCCTAAACACTTACCCTTAGGATTGAAAGTGCTAATCTTTAAGCACTTTAAGCACAAATAGATTCGGGTACAAGTGAAAACAACTCATTTTAAGACCTTTTGAGCCAACCCCGTATCAAATTGGTATCAGAGCCAGGTTGTGTGGAGATTCATCATGTCTCAACAAGGAAATGATGGGGGTAGAGTTGCACCTAATGAAACGGTTGAGAACCTTAGAGGTCTGGTGGAAACCCTTCGCGATAGACTTCATTTGATGGAAGAAAGGGAGAGACGCCGTGAGGAAAGTGAAGGGAGTTCTAGCTCTAGAAGAGGAGGCCGTGGTGGTGCCTCAAGTTCTAGCTCTAGTGAACCTATACATTCGAATGATGTAAGAGCTCATTTGAGAAGACAACATCAACAACAAAGAAGAAATGATGTAGATGATGAAGTTGGTGATGTTAATCAACAAATACAAAGAGTAAGGGATGTTGGTGCTTTTGGAAATTATGTTCATGCTTATACTCCCAAAGTTGAGATTCCTGAATTTGATGGGAGAGGGCAACCTGATGATTTTCTTGATTGGTTACATACGGTTGAAAGGATTTTTGAATATCAAGAAGTGCCCGAAAATAAACAAGTAAAGCTTGTTGCTATCAAGCTTAGAAAATATGCATCTTTGTGGTGGGAAAACTTATTGAAGCAAAGAGAAAGGAGGGGCAAAGATAAGATTCGGACATGGGACAAGATGGTCCGAGAGTTGAAGAAGAAATTCTTGCCCGAGGATTACAAGCAAGATGTTTTCATTAAACTTCAAAATTTGAAACAAGGTACCATGAGTGTTTCAGACTATACAGCCGAGTTTGATTCTTTGATGATCAAAACTAATAATTGTGAGCCCGAGGAACAAACAATTGCAAGGTACTTGGCTGGTTTAAGAGTTGATATTGCTAATGTTGTTTCTTTACAGCCTTATTGGTCTTTGAATGATGTTACTAAGTTGGCATTGCGGGTTGAGAGGCAATTGAAGTCCAAATCAGTTATGAGGTTTGGAGGTAAAGATTTTGGCAAGGGGAGAACTTCAAAGTCTCCATTTGTGTCTAAACCGAAAGGTGATGAGAAGGACAAAGGCAAGAAAGGTGGTGATGATGCCGAGAAAGCTAAGTTGAGACAAGAGAGAAAATGCTTCAAATGCCATGGTTTTGGGCATATGGCTGCAAATTGTCCAAATAGAAGAGTCGTAACTCTTGTGGAAGAAAATGATGAAGATAATGAGGAGGTTGAGGAAGTACCCGAGGAGGAGGAGGAAGAATAACTCACCTATGTCGAACAAGGAGAGTCCATTGTGGTGCAACAATGTTTCAAAGTGACTCAAGTGGTAGAGGGTGAAGATTGGAGAAGAAAAAATGTGTTCCATACTTGGTGTACATGCCAAGGAAAAGTGTGTATGGTTATCATTGATAGTGGGAGTTTTGAGAACTTAGCCTCGGTGGAATGGTTGAGAACTTGGTTTGAAGACCACTCCCCATCCCTCGCCATACAAACTTAGTTGGTTGAAAGATGAATCGGACTTGAGGGTGACATTGAGA
>AWUE01020430.1:0-24348 GCA_001974825.2 Corchorus olitorius | reverse complement strand
GATGGTGTCAAAATGGATAGTGGTAAAGTTGAAGCGATTCTGAATTGGCCTACTCCTAAGTCAATTCAAGAGATTCGGAGTTTTCATGGTTTGGCATCATTTTATAGGAGGTTCATCAAGGGGTTTAGTACTATTGTAACTCCTATTACCGAATGCCTCAAAAGCAAGAGATTTGTTGGACTAAGGAAGCTCAAGCTAGCTTTGATGAGTTGAAAAAGAGAGTGACCGAAGCTCCAACCTTGAAACTGCCAGATTTTAGTTCTCCATTGTAGAGTGTGATGCCTCGGATGTGGGCATAGGGGCTGTTTTGAGCCAAGGAGACACCCCATTGCATTCTTTAGTGAAAAGTTGAATGAGTGCAAAAGGGAATACGCTACTTATGACAAAGAGTTCTATGCTTTGGTGAGAGCTCTTGATCATTGGTCCCAATACTGCTGCCACAACCATTTGTGTTGTTTTCGGATCATGAGGCCTTGAAATTCATCAACCAACAACACAAGCTCAATCGGAGACATGCTAAATGGGTTGAATTCTTGCAATCCTTTAGTTTTTCTATCAAACACAAGGCCGGGGCTCAAAATGTGGTGGCCGATGCACTTAGTAGGAAGTTCACACTTCTTACTACTCTACAAGTGCAAGTTGTGGGATTTGAAGCTATTAGGGAATTATATGAGCATGATGAGGACTTTGGAGATGCTTGGAGATCTTGTCATCATGGCCCTAGTAAGCTTTACTCTATTGTTGATGGTTATTTGTTTTATGCTAACAGATTGTGTATTCCTCGTTATTCTTTGAGGTTAGCCATTGTTGAGGAGGCTCACGGGGGTACTTTGAGTGGGCATTTTGGGAGAACAAAAACTTTATTCATGGTGCAACAAAACTACTATTGGCCGAGACTTGAGAGGGATGTTGCTAGGCATGTGTTATCATGTCGAGTTTGTCATTTGGCCAAGACAAGAAGTCAAAATAGTGGGTTGTACACTCCTTTGCCGATTCCAAATGCGCCATGGGAGGATGTTAGCATGGATTTTGTGCTCGGGTTGCCTAGGACACAAAGGAACAAAGACTCTATCATGGTGGTGGTTGATAGATTCTCAAAGATGGCTCACTTTGTTCCTTGTAACAAGACTAATGATGCTAGTCACATTGCCGAATTGTATTTTAAGGAGGTGATGAGATTACATGGTGTTCCTAGAAGCATTGTCTCGGGTAGGGATGCAAAGTTTCTTAGCCATTTTTGGAGGACTATTTGGAGGAAGCTAGGGAGTACTTTGAAGTTCAGTTCGGCCTATCATCCACAAACCGATGGCCAAACTGAAGTTACTAATAGGAGCTTGGGGAGTTTATTGAGGAGTTATGTGGGGAAGAATATCAAGCAATGGGATTTGATTCTACCACAGATTGAGTTTGCCTACAACCGGTCATTTCACACTTCCATTGGGAGAACTCCATTTGAGGTAGTTTATGGCCTTAATCCTCTTACTCCTTTAGATTTAACTCCTTCTTGTTCTAGTGGGCAGTATAGTAGTGATGCGGATGCTAGAGCCAAGGAGATTAAGAAGCTCCATAGTGATGTCCGAGAGAGAATTGCACAACAAAACATCAAGTACATGCAACAAACTAACAAGCACCGTAAGTTTGTTAAGCTTGATGTAGGTGACTTAGTATGGATTCATCTAAGGAAGGGAGGTTCAATCAAGGTCCATTTGCAAAGTTGAAACCGAGAGCCGATGGTCCATTCAAGATTGTAGAGAAGATTAGTGACAATGCATTCAAGCTTGATTTGCCCGAGGAGTATGGTGTGTCTCCTACCTTTAACATTTCTGATCTTGTTCCATATGTTCCAGGAGATACTTCATTGCTTTTTCAACCAGGGGAGGATGACACGGGAGTGTCCCATTCTCTCCAACATGATGTCTCGGAAGAAGATGATGCATTTAGAGAAGCAAGCACCTTGCCATGTGAGCAGCTTGCTTTGATGACATGGCACGTTGGGTGGGACCTTGGGTGCCACGGTGGAGAAGTTAGCACCTCTCCAAGATGATGGCCATGTGGAAACAAGCACCTCTCTTTGTTTGACAAGTGTTAATGATCATCCATTCTCCATGTGACACCTTTCGGTCAACAAAGGAGGCTTGGAAAACCCTTGTGTGAAGTTCTCCATTTTGGTTGGAAGATGATGGCAAGTTGTTCCACTTGGTGAGACTTCATCATTTTGTGCATGGAATTGATCAATTCGGCTACCTACAACCCGAATTGGTTTCACACCTCAATTGAGCTCAATTTGAGCTAATTTGGATAGTTAAGCTAAACTCTTGTTTATGTCTACTTAAGCATGTTTTATTAGCATTAGTTAAGTGTGTTTAGTTGTTAATCCTAGTATATAAGCTACGGGTGAAGCATTTTGCAATTTAGACTTGAATTTTGTAAACTTTGAACTTTGTTCATGCTTTGTAACCTTGTCTAGGTTTGCATAAGCTTTCCTTTATCAATTTGAGTGGTGTAATCTGTATCTCTTGTTGATTTGGGATTAATCGAAGCTTGTTCATCCATTGAATTCTCCTTGTGGTGAAATCTGTATCAAGTAGTGTTCTTTGGTGGTGAGTTTCAACCGGTTCTAAACTCTTGGTGGTGAATCTGTATCCTTGAGTCTATTGAACCCGTGTGCTTAATCTTGCAATTCCTTTGAGAGTTGCAATAGTTTTTCACCTAAACACTTCCCTAAACACTTACCCTTAGGATTGAAAGTGCTAATCTTTAAGCACTTTAAGCACAAATAGATTCGGGTACAAGTGAAAGCAACTCATTTTAAGACCTTCTGAGCCAACCCCGCATCACCCTTACGCTGTCATAAAGAATTCTCCGCGAAAACTCTAGCAAGAGATTTTTGGCGCAATAGAAGGTGTTGCGCCAAAAATCTTGCTAGAGTTTTCGCGGAGAATCTTTTATGACAGCATAGGGGCGTGCCAGTCAATTTGCTGAAATTGACAAAGAGGTTGTAAAGAACTGGATCTGGTGCGCAGGAGCAGGAGCAGCAGATTAAAAGATCAGAGCCTTTGTGGGGACTGGATCGAAGTCACACCGGAGCATTTAAATCATTGGATCCGTGACAAGCTACTCTCCATAACTGGGTCTTCCTCTACTTTTCTAACTGGATCAGATCTATGAGATCTGTGAGATTTGTTCTTGCTTGAAATTGAAAGAAAATAACAACTTGATTGTTATTTATGAAAGAGAAACACGTGTACAGGTTTTTTGTGTCCGGAGACAAGATTGAAACAAGAGAAAAACACTAAAAAAGTGTTTGAATATCCTGAGACAAGATCTAAACTAGGACAATATGATGAACGAGTAAGAACTCGTGATGCACAAAGGAAAAATGGCGCAGAGCCAGAGAGAAAATAATCACAGAGCTTGGTTTTTTACGCGGAGCAAGTTTGTAGCTTCAGGAGCTGGTTTTTGAGATGAGTGATATCTGATTCAAGCCTTGGAATGGCCTTCTTTTATATAGGGGTGGCTGGGCCTTGAAATTAATGGGCTTGCCTTGCTGAAGAAGGTGAATTCTTCCTCCTAGGTAGATGACAGCTTGCAAGAAGGTGCATTGAAGCTTCTTTCTTCTTCTGATTGCTTCCAACTACTAGGGAGAGGGAAAAGTAGATGCTAGGGCGCCACTCTCTTGCATCTCCCTCCTGGGTGGTTGATGAATGATTTTTCCTTCTTCCTATCACACCTCAGCATGCCTTTGTTGCTTCTTTTGTGCTGAAATCAGCTAATTTGACTAAGTAGTGGCCTATTGACATCATGAATTGGACTTTGACCATCAATGCCACGAAAAAACCCTTACTTAATCATACTTAGCTCTTCAGATTATGAAAATAACAATTAGTTAAGAAAATGGCTTAAACCGGGGTGAGAAAGCCACTTGTCCTTAACTGAAAAGAATGCAAAAGTTGCAAACGAAGTCGGAATAAGCCAAAATTTCACCAGTAGGCTTAGATTATCTCCATAAGACTATGGAAAAAATTCCAAGTAAATTCGAGCTCTCTATCATAGTGAATTTGGTTTCACTCCTAGAATGTCCTTAACAGAAAAGCAGACATAAGTTTTTACACCGATGTATGAATAAGGTGAAATTTCACCAAGATGATCTACATACAAGAATCATCATGGTATGCTCCTTGGTAGAAATTGCAGCCTCTAGCCTCTTCAATTGGTCAATTTTACCATTTTGTCCTTAATTGAACAAAATGCAAAGTTGTAGTTTCGCCTCCCGGGGAGGGGAAAAGGGCTAGGCGATTCCTCCACTATGTTAGGTCGACTATACTGAGGAAGTGTGAGGTTGAAAATCTAATGCCTCTCTCACGTAGGTAGTTGTTTCTCTTGCTGACAAACTTTAGCTCTGCCTCCTTCCTGCAGGAATAGAAAAATAACTCTCATCAAGGAGGAGGGCGGCCTCTCCTCTACATGGGAGACGACTTTGGGCCTTCTTATTAAGTCCATGAGGTATTTTTCATCTCATGGGTAGATGGTAAGCAACTTTCCTTTTTTACTGTTTGCCTCCCTAGTAGACAACAATATTAAAGGAAACTGCTTCTGTTTGATTTTCTTTGCCACTCTCCTAGGTAGGGGCGGCACAGATGATGATTTTTAATAATAATTATTTAGAAAAATAATAATTATTTATTTAATAATTAATAAAATTCAGCCCTTGTAATTAATTATAAGATTTTCCTAATTCTATTAGAACTAGGGTGGTGCAGAAACCTAGTTTCTGTAGGATTTTTGATCTAATCCTGACCACACATCTTAATTATATTTATGTAAAGACCAATTTACCCTCAATTGTAAATTGAGGTATAAACAATGCCCCCCCAAGCTCAAGTCATTGAATTAAAAGGATTTGAGTTTGTATATAAGGAAATTGGTCTTGGGCCAAAATTCTTCCTTTTTTTCCCTAGCCAACGTCGACACCCTCCTTTGGTACCATACTTAGCCGAAAAATACAGCAACTTTTCAAGCTTTAATGGCTTCCAAAGATGAAGGTAACAACAAAAATCATCAACAAAAACCTTCTCCTATGCCAAGCAATTCAAGCCTTGGCTCTTTGTTCTTGGAGGCTTCCAAATCCTTGGCAAGGATAAAGCAATTTGGATCAAACTCCCATGATGGTAGCTCCAATTCGACTCAAGCAAGGCCAAAGCTCAAGTCCATGGTGGTTGATCCCAAATCGACACAAAATCAATGTAATTGCTCATGAACTTTTTAATTTTTGCACTTAAGTTCATCAATTTAATTTATGCCGCCAACCCTAGCACAATTTGCCATGTTTAGGTCGACTTTGGTGATGAATTTTGTGTAATATGGCTGCTGGAATTTTGAGTAAAAATTTAATTTAGAAATCAAATCAATTTAGTGGAGAAATTGACAAAAATCCTTAGTAAAAACTACATAGTTTTAAGCCTAGGACTTAGTTTTTGCCATAAATCTTTAAATTGACATGTTGCTGCATGAAATTGGGGATTACATGGCATGAAATCATGTCAATTTCGTCGACATAGGGCTGTTCTTGTCGACTTGCAATTTTCCTTCCCCTAGGTATACCAATTGGCCTTATTTGGCTAAAATTGCAAATCCTATTAGGTTTAGGACTTTGAATTAACCAAATTGGATTATGATTGAATGTTTTCCTCATGAAATTAGGTTTGGATTGGATGAACCCTAAACCTAATTGGACAAGGATTACAACCCTAGCATGCCGCGGCTCACTTTGCAAAATTTCCCATAATTTTGGCAGCATTCAATCTAGTCCCTAGGGTTTTATACAATTTTATGATTTTTGGCCAAATTGATTAAATTGGCCGAAAATTCAGGGGTTAAGTCATGAAATTAGGTTCTAATTAAGAGTATAGAAACCCTAATTTTCACAATTTTAAACCCTAGTATCCTGCAGCCCCCAATTTGCACAAATTGCAAGTTGTGCGGCATACTATTAGGTTCCTAGGTTTAAAAATCTTGCTAATTTTGGCCCAATTGATAAAATTAGCCAATAATTAACATTAAATCAGGCCCTAAGTACATGAAATTAGGTTAAATTTCATAAGTATAGAACCTAATTTGATAAATATTGGAAACCCTAGCATTCCGCGGCCTTAATTGCACAAATTGCAATTTGGGCGGCATGCTTTTAGGTTTAGGGTTTTTAGTTTTATTAATTTTGGCTTAATTGATCTACTTAGCCAAAAATTAAATATTAGGTTTAGGTAAAATTAAGTTGTATTTCATAAGTATAGAACCTAATTTACCAAAAACCTTGAATTTTAGCATGCCATGACCTTAGTTGCAAAATTACAACTTATATGGCATGTACGTTAGTATTTTCGGCCTTGTGAAATTTTTAAGGCCAAAATTAATTTTTATTTTCTTTAAAATATTACCATAATTATTTTTGGCAGCCATAATAAATATTTTTGCCAAGAAATAAAATTATGGAATAAATTTAAGGTGGTAAAATATTTATTTTCACCAACTTATTAAAAAAATTGTACACTAACAACTTTGTTAATTTTTGTTGTAGTTGCCAAGGATCTTGTTGCAGCGCTCCTGAATTTTCCTAAAGTGGAAGAAATGGAAGGAATTCCTTCCAATCTGGAGCTTGAGATGGCTATTGAAATTATTAAGAGCTTTTTCAACAATGCCAAGCGTGCTACTATGGAGGAGAATGCAGATTCAATTCAAAAAGCAATTGACATCATATGTGCTTCCCTAGAGTTGATCCTTATATTGTTCAATTTTGGCGTGATTTCCCAATTCTCTTCAAAGTGTTTGCTGATGACTACAACCATACTTCCAAAGCATTGGCCCAGATCCATTTGGCTAAGGCCGAATACTTAACTGGCAGAGGAGAGCTAGAACTTGAAATCATGAAGTTCCATGAAATGACCAATCCTACTGACCATGAAGTACTTCTCAATTCACTTTTGGACATTCTCAAGGCTCAAGTGACCAAAGTGGAGACTGAACTTACAGCTCTGAAGGCCAACAGAGAGCAAGCTGCTATAGAGAAGTGCAAGCAGATTGAAGAACTTGCTGCTTCCCTGGTTGATGTCACGGGGCTTGAGGAAGAGATGGGTACCAAGTGCTTCCAATTGGAGCAATTGAACTACATTTTTCGTACTTGGACAGGAAATATCCCCAACTACTTTGAAGTCTTCAACGGGGATGACCCCTTTGCTGAGGTTGAAGAAGAAGAAGCTGAGGTGTCAGATGAGGATGAGTACTCCTCACATCCTGGCTTAGGATTTTATTTCCTTTCGTACTTTTATTTTTCTCAAGTATTCTCATGACTTTAAGATTTTGCTTTATGAGTTGATTTCAATTTCAATTTCAAACAAGTTGAACTTTTGTTTTGAATTGGTGGCAATGAATTTTTAGCCAACTTCAATATTAGTGGCCTTTATTTATTTTAGCCATCTAACTTAAACAAAATCCTTTGTCGATTTAATCTTTTGGTCTTATGATTAAAACCACAAAGATCAAATACTTAGAATTTATTTTGGAGTTAAATTGCCAATAATACTTAGAAATTTTTTTGGCAATAACACCAAAATTACTTGAGAAATTCGGCCTCCTCTTTTAACTAAGGCCAAATTTTGAAAAAATTAAATTCCACAACACTTGTAAAATTTTTAGTGATGGAATTTTCTTATTCTTCTTCCAATTTTCGCCACACATTGTTATTGGCAAAAATTTGAAATTTTTATTACTTCATAAGTAATAAAAATATTTGTTTTATTTTAAAGCCACAAGAACGCAATTGGGGTGGCTAAGTCCACGAAGCGTGTAAGTCTTATACTTCGGTGAAGCATGTGGCTGTGAGTTGAGTCATAGCCACACTGTCTAATTCCTCTTCCATGTCAAACTCAGGATTTGGATCAGACTTTGCCTCCCATGCAGTTGGATAGTACTTCTTCAAATATCGCCCATTGATGAACTTTCTATGGGAATCACCATCTTCAGTCTCTAACTAGTAGGCACCATTCTTAAGCACTTTCTTGATACGGAATGGTCCTTCCCACTTGGGAGACCACTTTCCACGTTTCTTAGAGCCAAGAGGCAAGAAAGCTTTCCATACTAGTTCGCCTTCGATGAAACTTCGTCTACGAACTTTCTTGTTATAACTTCTTTCTGCCTTCTTTTTTTGTGCTTGCAGGTGATTTAAAGCATCCAACCTTTCCGAGTCAAGGTCTTCAAGCTCAATCATCATGGCATCATTGTAGTCATACCACTGCAAGTTATTTTGAAATGCAACTCTGGCTGACTTAGCCAAAAGTTCCATAGGAACCATCACATCATGACCATAGGTGAGGCTAAATGGACTCACACCAGTACTTGAGCGTTGCGACATTCTATATGCCCGCAAAGGCTTAGGTAAGACACTATCCCATTTACCAGGTTTGTCTTTTATCATTTTTTCTATGATGCCTATCATCACCTTATTAGAAGCTTCGGCCTGTCCATTAGCCTGTGCATAGTATGGCGTGGACTTAGTGAATTTCAGGCCAAATTTTCCCGCCAGACTCCTTGTGATCTCACCAACAAAGTTAGTATCCTGATCGGTAGTGAGAGTTTCTGGAATCCCAAAGCAGTAGATGATCTGTTCCTTGATGAATTTCTTGATGTCATTATGAGCTATGCCATTCAGAGCTTTTGCTTCCACCCACTTGGTGAAATAATCTATGGCAACTATAATAAAGCAGACACCTCCTTTGGCTGGTGGGTAGATCTTTCCAATGAGATCAATTGCCCATCCTCTGAATGGCCAAGGCTTTATTATAGAGTGTAGCTCTTCTGATGGAAGTCTCCATATAGGGCCATACTTTTGACAAGCTTAGCAACCTTTGGCAAATTCCATGCAGTTTTTCATGATGGTTGGCCAATAGAAGCCATGACAGCGTATTAGCCATCTCATCTTTCTACCAGCTTGATGTGCACCACATAAGCCTTCATGTACATCCTAGATGACTTTCTTAGCTTCTTCATGATCTAGACATCTCATTAAAGATCCGTCTAAGTCTTTTCGATATAACTCATCAGTTAAGACAGTGTAGTGCATAGCCAAAGTCCTTATCCTCCTAGTAACCCTTATTGATGGATTTTGGAGATAATCCAGGAATGGTTGGCGCCAATCATCAAGCCTGTGTACCATGTTGTACACCTCAAACACATTGTCCCTAGTAAGTGTTGAAGGCATGCTCCTCCTTTCAACATTCACCACCTTTTTCCAAATATCATCTTGGAATATAAGGCCAGATGCAAGTTGTGCAGCAACGTTTGTAGATTCATTTTTATGTCTGGGGACATGTTCTACTCGTACATTATCAAACTTTTCTAACAATTGCACTGCCACTGCATAGTAGGATAATAATGATGGACTTGTACAATTGAACTCTCTAGTAAGTTGATTAATTACCAAGAGAGAATCACCTTTGATGTGTACTGTGGATACTTGCATCTTCCTGAGTAGTTCTAAACCAATGATAAGTGCCTCATACTCAGCTTGATTGTTAGTACAATCAAAGTCTAAGTGAAATGACATCATGGTATAGTCATCATCAGGAAATGTGATTACAATTCCCGCACTTGCTGAGTTAGCAGTGCTAGAACCATCAAACTCAAGCACCCATGGTATTAAGGATACCTCCATGACAAAGTTTGTGTCTTCAAACTCCTCTTCCAAGTCTAAGCATGGGTGGTCGGCTGGGAAGTCAGCAATGGCTTGCCGTTTTACTGCCTTCTGAGGTATATACTTGAAACTGAACTCAGAGAGTGCCAGGCACCACTTGCCTAATCGGCCTTTAAGGAGAGGCCGATATAGCATGTATTTTACTAAGCCAGTTTTGAAATAACACAGACATCAAAGTAGAGCATGTAATGTCTAAGTTTTATTGTTGCAAAGTAGAGTGACAAACATAGCTTTTCAATAGGAGTATACCGAGTTTTTACATCAATAAGAGTCTTACTTAAGTAGTACACTGCTTGTTCCTTCCCTTTTCATCCTTGAGCCAACAAACATTCTATAGAAGATGTAGTGGCCGCGACATATAGGTACAAGGTTTTATTCTTCTTAGGAGGAACTAATGCAGGAGGCGAAGCTAAATACTTTTTGATAGCCTCAAAAGCTTCTTGATGTTTGTCATTCCATTGAAATTACTCCTTGTCTTTCAACTTCAACAGTAGTGAGAACGGCTTAGTCTTACCAGCAGTGTTGGAGATGAATCTTCTTAAGAAGTTGACTTATCCAACGAAGCGTTGAAGTTCTTTCTTAGAAGTGGGCGGTTTTACGTGTATGATGGCTCTTGCCTTGTTTTGGTCTATCTCGATGCCTCGTTGATGAACAAAAAATCCAAGGAAGTTACCTGCACCAACACCAAAAGCACATTTCAATGGATTCATTTTCAAGCCATGTTGTCTCATTCTTTCAAATGAGCGCCTTAGATGATCAATGTGGTCAAGGTGGTTGTGTGACTTAACCACGACATCATCTATGTATACCTCCATGAATTTTCCAATCATGTCATGGAAGATGGCATTCATGGCTCTTTGGTAGGTTGCACCGACATTTTTGAGTCCAAAAGGCATGACTACCCATTCGAAAGTACCGATTGCACCTGGACAGCGAAAAGCTATCTTTGGAACATCCTCTTCTGCTATGTAGATCTGGTTGTAGCCACTGTGTCCATCCATGAAGGACAATACTCGATGTTGGGCGGCTCCATCTACCAGTAAGTCTGCAACAGGCATAGGATATTCATCTTTAGGGGTGGCTGAATTCAAGTTACGGAAGTCAACACACACCCTGATTTTATCGTTCTTTTTCACTACAGGAACTATGTTTGAAATCCATTCTACATACCTTGCAGTACAGATGAATCCTGCTTTAAAGAGCCTTTCAACTTCCTCTTTAACTTTAACTATGACATCATTTGCCATCTTTCTTGGAGGTTGTTGATAGGGACGGTATCCTTCAATGATTGGTAGGCGATGCTCCACCAAGTCACGACTTAAGCCAGGAATTTCGTCATAGTCCCATGCGAAACAATCTTTGTACTCTTTTAACAAGGCTACAAAACGTGGCTTGTCTTCTTTGGCCAACATTTGACTTATATAAGTTGGCCTAGGCTCTTCCCCAGTACCAAGATTCACTTCGAGTAAAGGATCTTGTACCTCAGCCTTGAGATCATCTAGCTTCATGGGAGCATGGTCAAGCTCTTCCATGGTGATCTCATCTTGTGTGTCTTCTACACTTTGATAAGCCACATTAGATGATGGCGCGACTGAGTCCTCTAAGCTTTGGAGCTTCATTTCTAAGGCCAAGGTCGACAACTTTTTCAAGGTGTCGTTGGCCAACACAACCTCTCTAGGTTGTGTACTCATGGGATTTCCTCTATGATATGAGCACATGGAAGCGGCTTGAAGGGGATCAAAGCATCAGGCCGCACAAGATTTTCCATCAACTCTTTCAAGACTTCTTGTTTGACTTCTCCAGTGGAGATGATAGGATATGGCCGGCCATACTTGTCCTGGCCCATGAACCTGATAGGTCCAGTGGTTCCATCATAGAACCATACATCTATTGCATTGGATTCAACTTTGAATGGTCTGTTGTCTGCCTTAACCACTTCAACTTCAGTGCCATTCCAAAACATTAGCAGTTGATGTAATGATGATGGGACACACCAGTTAGAGTGAATCCAATCTCTACCAAGTAGCATGTTGTAAGTTGATGAGGAATCAACTACAAAGAAGGCAGAGAGGGGCGTTTTTGACCCAATGGTCAGCTGGGCAGGCAGTATGCCTCTTGTCTTCTTGATGTTGCTAGAGAAATCACTTACAGTGACTTCTGACTTGATCAAGTCATCAATGCACTTGCCAAGCTTTTTCAATGATGAGTAGGGAATAAGATTCACCGTTGCACCATTATCAACAATTACTCTGTTGATTGGGATGCTATCAACATGAGCTTTGGTATACAAAGGCTTGATGTGGCAAGTGTTTGTTTCATCAGATTTGGTGAAGATCATGGCTTTAGCATCATCTGAGTTGTTGCCCCCCGAGTCTTCTTCTTTTCCTGAAGGGATCTCAATGACATCTTCACTCTCCTGGTGAGAGGGTGGTTCAAATAATTCCACTCGCTCTTTTAGCTTAGCAGCAAATGTGAATGGTAGAGTGAGGGTAGTATGGTTAAGATTAACCATGAATTGTCCAAAGGCCATTAAATCAATAGATTTGTTGTCAAAGTCCTCATCAGCTAATGTTTCCTCTTCACTCATGGCTACAGGCTTTTCACCCAAACTCTCATCACACATGTTCTAATTAGATGGAGTTGGTATGGCATCCTCCATGTGGGTGGCGCCATTATCCTCCTAGTGTGGGGTCCATAGACTTTCATCTTGGTCTCCTGGGGTCTTGTCTACCTTCATGTTGAGCTCTTCAATGATGACCCTCCTAAGGAGTTGTCGAGCAGCCTCATCTATGGCTTCTTGTCTTTTGAAGAGAACGTTTTCAGCTTTGATATGTTCTATCCTCTCAGCTTCAAACTCTTTCCTCTCCTTATCTAATTTTTCTTTTTCAAGCAAAATTGATATTTGCCATGGTGGCATGTTCTCTGAGATGTGAAGTAGATCTTGAGTGGCCTCATGTGGTGGCCAGTCTTCAAGTCTTCTAGACAAAACTTCATCAGGAAACTTAATGTAGTATGAGTCATTGTCAATACTATGGACCTCAAAGTCATCATCCTCTCCATCTTCATCTCCTATGGCTAATGCTCTCATGGCTAGTCTTCTATAGGCAATGACTGTTTCCTCATTGATGGCACCTTTACCTGCTAGTTCTTGGCAAGAATAATCTTCATTTCCATAGACTATTTCAATTAAGACTTGCCTTTGATCTTGGAGTTCAAATTCCTTCTTACTTAGCTCAAATGCTTTTGCTTTGAGCTTTGTTTCTTCAGAAAGCATTTTCTCCTTGCACAGCTTTACTCCCATGTCTGCTAAGTCCATGAGGGATACATCCATCTCGTTGGTAGGTGGTGAGTCCTTTGAAGGTTCATTTCCACTCTCATCAACTTGCATGGCGTCAAGTACTTCTTAAATTCGAGCTTTTGCTCTTCTTCGAAGTTCTCGTCTTCTCCAAGTCTTTCTATTCTTTTAAATAGGGTACTTGGGATGTTGCACTCTTCGCCACACACCCTTTTGAGTATTTGATGGTGGCTTGACCATCCTTGGTCGTGCATGGTCACTTCTCAGCTTCATTTCCTTTCTCACAGCTGCATGGCGATACTCTTTCTTCTTGTGATCCAACCATGGTCTGATCTCACGCTTAGTCCTCTTTGGAAAGGACTTAAAATGAATCTCAACTTGTGGTTGTTGATCATGCTCTCTCTTGGAAGATCTCTGCACCTTGTGATGAGTAGATGAGCTGGGATGAGGGGAAGATGGCGCCATCCTTGATGATGACTCTCTATATTCCCATTTGCTCTGCTTAGGAGGAGGAAGAGAAACTTCTGGCTTGCCCCCCGATTTAGGAGTATGCTTTGCCTTGCTTTTCTCCTTCTTCTAGAGTGGAGTTTTTGATGAAAACTCTAACTTCCTCTGAACCCTCTTCTTAGAAGAAGTATCAATAGGTTCCAAAGGTTCTTCCTCATCTTCAGATGAGAAAAGTTCCAGCTTCCTCCTTGGTGCCTTAAGTCTGTCAGCGGCCGTGTTTGGATACCAAGGCCGATTTGAATGAACACCCAGAGTCTTAGATTTAGTTTTATCAACCAACTTCTTGATTTTAGCAGAGTGGTGATAAAACTAACCTTCATGTTGAGGGTTGGCTACCAAGGAGGTACTTGGAGCCAAATTCGCCCTCTTTGGAGTTGTTTCTCCCTTCTCCTTCTCCTTACTAGCCAGTTGTCCATCCTTTGGGAGGTTGAATGTGACCATGTGTATAAGAGCTGGGAAAGGATTCTTATCAACTCCCATGTCCTTTTTAGGCGCCTCAGGGAACTTCAGGATTCCCTTTTCTATCTTCTCTTGTACTATGTTCTTGAACACAATACAATTGTTGGTTGGATGTCTCCAGGAGTCATGGTACTTACAGTATTCTCTCCCTTTGATGTCCTCAGGTGAAGGAAGGACATGTCCAGGTGGTAACTTGATCATACCAGACTTATGTAGGAAGACAAAGACTTCATTTGTTTTTGAGGTGTCAAATGAGTAAGTCTTGCTCCCATCATAAGGTTTCTTCTCTGCTTGTCTCTGGTACATAGCAGCAAATATCTCCTGGGTCTGAGGGTGTCCCATTCCTGCCTTTACTAGGCATGGACACTCAATAGGCCGATCTGCCTTGACCTCAGCTATTCCAAGTTCAAAGTTTGGCTTTTGATAGTAAGTGCCATAAGATGAACTTCTTCTTTCATTATCTTCCCTTATGAGAGTTTCATACCTCGTCACCTTGGTTGACATCTCGAAGAAGTCTCTAAAGTCAACTCCTTCAAACTTCTTTCGAAGTTCTATGTCAAGTCCATTTTGAGCTAGGCGCACAAACTCTATCTCATAGAGAGGTGTGCGACACCTATTCCTTAGCTTCTTGAAACGAGCTAAGTACTCCTCAGCTGACTCCCCTTTCTTTTGGTAGAGGCGTGACAAGTCAGCCATGGAGACCTCTGGTTCAGTTCTATAGAATTGTGTATGGAACAACCTCCCCATCTCCTCCCAGGTTCTCACTGAGTTGGGTGGTAGGTTGATGTACCAAGTAAAAGCTGCTCCTGTGACAAAGTTAGGAAACAAGCGAAGCTTGTGGTAACCAGAGTTAGCTTCTCCACACTGTACAGTGAAGCGAGCAATGTGCTCCAGAGTAGTCTGCTCACTAGAGGTGCCAGAGAAGCTTGTGAAATCAGGGACCTTGTATCCACAAGGTAGAGGATAGATTCTATCATACTCCTTAGTATAAGGTTTCTGAAAAGATGGCCTGCCTACTCTCCTGTAGGCTGGGCCAATCATATCTTCAATCATCTCCCTGATGTGGTTCTGATTGACTGGACCCTGTACATCAGCAGCTTGAGGTGGATGGTGTTGATGACCATTCCTTGCGCCATTGCCATTACCATTCCTCACATATGAGGTGGTACATATGCTACAACTCGAGGACCAACTGGGTTGACTTCCTCTTCCACATTGTTAGGGGCGTGATCTGCAGCCTCCTGATGTCCAGGGATGAGATCAGCTTCATTCTCACCCCTTACTGCTCCCTCCCTAGGAGGTGGTAAGTTGTTACTACCAACCACTTCCACTTGAGGTGGAAATCTCACCTGGTTGGCACCATTATGAACATGTGGCGCCACAAGTGGAGGGAGAAGTGCTGGGAGGTTAACTTGCATCGGATCTTGGGCTACTTGTTGGATCTGCCCCCCGAGTATATCCTCTACTTGACCAATTTGAGCTAGGATGTTCTCACGGTCTTGAATCATCTGTTCCTTAAGAGAGTCATTAGCGTCCTTAAGTTGGTCATGAGATATATTCATTTGATCCATGGATCTCATAAGTTGCTGCATCCTCTGTTCATGTGCCAAGGAAATTTCATTCATGGCTTTAGTGAGATATTGCAGCAAGATCTTTGAATCAGACTCTAAAGGTAACTGTGAAGGATCAGCCACGGCTTTGCTTCTGGTTTGCATGCCATGACCAGATCTCCCTTCATCAACCTTAGGTGGCATGTTTACCACTTAGTAGAACTTAGAGAAGAAAAGAAAAAGTAAAGAAAATATACCTTGAGGCGTTGGAGGAGGAGAGATCTGCTATCTTGTCCTGCTTCAAGCGTCAAGGGGAGTAAGTTGGTGTGGACCTTTGAGTGAGGCGGACACCTTGCTGAGAGACTAGGAGAAGGAGAGCTGGGGATCGCCGAGTATATAGATGAAAAAATGAGCAGGGGGACGCCAGAGAGGGAGAGTAAATGTACTTGTCCCACCGGGCGTGCCAAAAAGAGATGTTGCGCCAAAAATCTCTTGCTAGAGTTTTCGCGGAGAATCCTCTATGACAGCATAGGGGCGTGCCGGTCAATTTGCTGAAATTGACAAAGAGGTTGTAAAGAACTGGATCTGGTGCGCGGAGCAACAGATTAAAAGATCAGAGCCTTTGTGGGGACTGGATCAAAGTCACACCGGAGCATTTAAATCATTGGATCCGTGACAAGCTACTCTCCATAACTGGATCAGATCTGTGAGATCTTTGAGATTTGTTCTTGCTTGAAATTGAAAGAAAATAACAACTTGATTGTTATTTATGAAAGAGAAACACATGTACAGTGTTTTTGTGTCTGGAGACAAGATTGAAACAAGAGAAAAACACTAAAAAAGTGTTTGAATGTCCTGAGACAAGATCTAAACAAGGAAAATATGATGAACGAGTAAGAACTCGTGATGAACAAAGGGAAAATGGCGCAGAGCCAGAGAGAAAATAAGCACGAAGCTTGGTTTTTTGCACATAGCAAGTTTGTAGATTCAGGAGCTGGTTTTTGAGATGAGTGATATCTGATTCAAGCCTTGGAATGGCCTCCTTTATATATAATAATAACGATAATAATTTGTGATGGCACTCTGGTTATTAAAAGCAACAATTTTGTAGGCAATTGTCTAAGTGGAATCTTATGAATTAAAACTAATAGCACTACCAAAGTAGATTATTTGTTAAAGTTCATAATTTTCCATAAGGATTCTGAGATGTTTTTTTTTTTGTTTCTTAATTAATCATATTTATTCTTGAATTGATATGAGTAATACCTACCCAAAGGGGGTTGTTGTTCATATTAATTTGGAGATGTGAGTACTTAGTAAGGGTGTTAATCTGATCTTGTAAAGATATATTTACCCAAAGGTGATATTCTTTATTTGGTCTTTCTTGCTAAGTGCTTGGGGATACTCATATAGCATGCCATCTGTTTTGCTCAAAGGCAACAAATGGTGATGTGTTTTGGGTTGCCAAAGATTACGTATATATATTGCCATATATATTAAAAATGTGATATTTTCCTCTTGCAGTAAGCCAAATTGCTGTGAATAACCAGTTGTGTTCCATTGAAACTTTGGTTGGTAATAACTACAAAAGTTGGAAAAGTGTATATGGAGTTGGCTTTAGGCTTAGCTGATCTAGACTTAGCCTTGATAGAAGATGAGCCCCCTCAGCCAACAGATGAAAGTACTGCTGAACAAAAGGCTCATTATCAAAAGTGGGAAAGAGCCAATAGACTAAGTATTATGGTAATGAAGAAGTCAATCTCTCCAAGCTTCAAATTAAGTGTGCCTAATGAAAACAATGCTACAAGTTTCTTTGAAACAATAGGGCAATGTTTTGTAGAGTCTGAAAAGGCTGAAGTTGGGGAACTGATGCAAAACATGACCAGTAAGAGGTATGATAGAGTCTCTGGGATTAGGACTCATATTTTGAAAATGCAGGACATTGCCAACCGCCTAAACAACCTAAAGATCACTGTCACTGAACCTTTTCTTGTTCACCAAACCCTTAACTCTTTGCCTCCCAAATTTAACCAGCTTAAATCCATTTATAATGCCCAAAATGAATTTTGGAATGTAAATCAGCTCATCTCTATATGTGTTCAAGAGGAAAAAAGGATCAAAAAGGAACAAGGTGAGTCGGTGAATTTGGTACAATACTTGAAATCTGACAATGGTGTTCCTAGTCATAGTCGTTTTCAAAAGAAAAATCGTTTTAACAATCACAAGGGTCATAGTGCTCAAAAGAAATTTAAGTCCTATAATCCTTGGGGTCCTAAGTCTAACATTAAAAAAGACCGCTCTTGTTGGTGGTATAATGTTGAAGGTCCTATGAAAAAGGAGTGTCCTAAATACAAGACTTGGTTAGAAAAGAAGAACAAGAAAGGTAACACCTTAACCTTCGTTTGTATTGACACCTCTTTAGTTGATGCACCACCAAATTCTTGGTGGTTAAATAGTGGGAGTCCTATTCACATTGCTAATTCTTTACAGGGTCGTAAAGAAGCGCAAACCAAATGAAGGGGAAGTCAACCTTCATGTAGGAAATGGAGCAAAAGTAGATGTCAAGTTTATTGGGACAATTGTTTTGAATTTTAAAAATAGGTTCTAGACTTGTTTTAGAAAATGCAGTTTTTGTACCATCAATGAGACGGAGTTTGGTTTCTGTTTCTTTACTTGATGAACTTGGGTGCCATTTACATTTTGGAAATAGAAAGGTAAAACTTTCTTTGAATTCAAATTTTATTGGTGAATTTGTTAAAAGATGGTTTATATCAGTTAATTCTATCTGTTGAAACATTTGTTTTGAATGTTGAAAATGTTGGGACCAAAAGAACTTTGACCAAAGACAAATCATTTTCTTTGTGGCACAAACGTTTGGCTCATATTTCAAATGAAAGGATTAATAGGTTGGTTTAAACTGAAATTCTCCCATAATTAGATTTTGATAAACCTGACAATTGTGTGGATTGTGTCAAGAGAAAAATGGCCAAAACTAGAAAGTTTACTAGTGTTACTCGTAGTGATGGTCTTTTAGCCTTAATTCACACAGATATTAGTGGACCTTACTCCAGTACCATTTGTGATAAAAATTATTTTGTGACCTTCATAGATGACTTCTCTAGATATGGGTATGTATATCTCATAAATCATAAATTTGAAGCTCTTGACAAGTTTAAAATTTTTAAGGCAGAAGTTGAGAAATAATTAGGAAAAGTCATTAAAGTTGTTAGGCCTGACAGGGTGGTGAATATTATGGAAAACATGAAGACTTAGGACAAAAAATGGGACCTTTTGCTTTATTTTTGCAAACTTGTGGTATAAAAGCCCAACATACTATGCCAGGAACACCTCAGCAAAATGGAGTAGCTGAGCGTCGAAATCGTACTCTGATGGATATGGTGAGATGTATGATGAGTGGAAATAATTTAACTAATTTCCTTTAGGGAGAAGCTCTCAAAACAGCCATGTACATTCTTAATAGAGTACCAAGTAAATCTATCCCTAAAATCCCTTTTGAACTTTGGACCACCAGAAAACCAAGTTTAAACCATTTGAAAGTTTGAGGCTGTTCTACAGAAATAAGGATTTACAATCCTTATGAAAAGAAGCTTGATCCCAAAACTGTATCAGGATTCTTTATTGGTTACCCCGCAACCTCCAAAGGCTATCAGTTTAATCGTCCTCAGCATAATACAAGGATTGTGGAATATTTGAATGCTAAATTTCTAGAGAATGATGTTGAGAAATGTGATTGCCCACAGGTTGAACCAGAGATTGGGGAGTCTTCTAAGACTTCCCTCATTCTACCATTTGTTCATGAAAGACATGGTTCATTACCTGTTGAAGGTAGAGAACCTGAACAACAAAATCATGATCTTGCCTTTGATGTTCCTCAAGTTGTTGATGAAAAAGAAGAAGCAACAACGACACAATCAGTTGAACAAATGCCTCTTAGAAGATCACAAAAACAACGAAAATCTGCTTTGTCAGATGATTTCATTGTTTATGCTGGAGAGGTAGATTTTGATATTGGAGAGGTTGTGGATCCAATTACTTTTAATGATGCTCTTAATAGTTCACAGTATGATATTTGGAAAATTGCTATGGAGGAAGAGAAATTGTTGATGTCCAACAATGGTGTTTGGGAATTGGTGGAATTACCTGAGAATTTCAAGTCCATTGCTTGGAAATGGGTTTTCAAAACAAAGAGAGATGCAAAAGGAAAGATTGAAAGGTTTAAGGCCAGATTAGTTGCAAAGGGGTATACACAAAGAGAAGGAATAGACTTTAATGAAACTTTTTCACCAATTTCATCTAAAGATTCCTTTAGAATTATTATGGCATTGACAGCACACTTT
This sequence comes from Corchorus olitorius, assembly GCA_001974825.2. Classification (NCBI taxonomy): domain Eukaryota; kingdom Viridiplantae; phylum Streptophyta; class Magnoliopsida; order Malvales; family Malvaceae; genus Corchorus; species Corchorus olitorius. Next base: position 4,437 of record AWUE01020430.1, on the reverse strand, counting down.
GATCTAGAGTTGCATCAGATAAACGTCAAAAATTGCATTTTTAAATGGTGATTTTTTTAAGAAGTGTATATGCAGTTACTCCATGCTTACTGTGAGTCTGTGACTCTAAAATTTTTTTTAATTACTCCTTTTTTTCCACCAAGCATCAGCATAATCTGCAAAGTAAAAGTAGGCCAACAAATTTGCGCGCCTAATAATACCGACTTCAATGTTAAAATTTGTCCCGAAATTTCCATGGATGTTCATTTGGATTAGAACTAATGAGTGAAGAAGTAGACTGATTCTCAGCAAGCAAGCAGAGAGCATTCAATGAAAATGTTTTACTTTAGTTACAGTGACAGAGCAAGCATGTGCAGCAGAAGGATTATACCAACAAAACAAAAATGATACTAAATGCAATACCAGATTATTATGTGAAAGAAAAAGGGAAATTAATTAAACTAACATTTCTTCTAAAATTTAAATGACGAAAATGGGTCTTAAAGAAAGATTTATGATCTTATTTTTTTGGTACATAGATTTATGATCTTATTGAATAGTATATGATGATGCTAACAAAGTGATCATATTTGTTATTTGATATCATGAGCTCTCTTAAACCACTACAGGATTGGGCACTTATATAACTCAACTTGCAAGAGTTCTGCAAAGTCAGGGTTACTAATTCCCTGTATTGGATGCAACTGCCAACTCCGAGCTCTACAAACTATAAACTAAATTTACAGAGTTGGGATAACAAGGAAGGGTTAATGAAAATTGGTTCAGTTGAATCTAAGCTGTATAACAATAAAACTACCACAAGAGATGAACTTTTTCAGGAATGTGAGACTCCATCAAGCTGAAGAAAACATACCATGAACCAATGAATAAGAAAAAGTATGTATGTTATTATATATAATATTTCTAATTTTCTAGTAATATTATTTTGGTTCCATACTAATCATTAGTTAGAACAGAGCAGATTAAGTTCTGAGTGTGATCAACTACTAGAAGATATCTTAAAAGACATGAGAAGTCTCTATTACTAAAAACCCCAATAAGCAAACACATTAACTTAAACTTTCATCTCAATGCTCTACCCCATGAATATTGGTGCGAAGATGCAACTTTTCATTCTCCACAACTGTGATGCGTCTCACCTGTCGTGTCCTGAGGTTGTAGGCATAAATTTTCCTACTATATATATTGGGATAACAAGAATGTGCAGGTAAACTACCATACAGTAATATGCTGCAGCTGGTATTGGACCATTCAAACTTTAATTCATCAAGTTTGGGTGTACGAGCTGCACAAGTTTGGGTACAGAATATAATTCCTCAATTGCAAGGCCTAAGACCTTTCAGCAAGCTTCACAATGTCAAAAGGTGAAGTGAATATAGTCAACAAGTCCTCTCTAGTCCCCAATCAGCATCAACCCCAAACGTCTTGTACTACCTTCATCCTAGTTATGCAAAGGCCTAATATAATCACCATCAAATTCTTACTCACTTTCGCTCTCCTTTCTCAACTCTTGATCTTCAAACAAGTCTTCGGGTGGGTCATACACAATCATGTCTGGGAAAAGCTCCAAGAAGTCATCCTTGACCTTCTCTCTCAATTCTGGATAAGGAAGAAGCCCTTTCAGGATTACTCGAAAAGGCAAAGACAAAGGTGGATCAGGGGATCGTCTCATTTCATTATATATATCCATGGCCTCCGAGGGTAGTCCACTATCTAAGTATGCCCTGACAAGATCTCCAAATGTATGCTGATCGAACAAAACTTCCTCCCTTTTCAAATCTTCCCAAACCCGCCTTGATTCATCCACCTTTCTGTTTCTAGCAAGCATCATAAGCATATCCCTGTAAAAGAACATATCTGGCCGATACCATATTTCCTTACGCACCACATCATACAACTGCCAAAAAGAAGAAATCATATAACATTAGAAACATTAAAACCCACCGAGATTCAAAAGTGTGTTTCATACAACTATCAGCTTCCTTATAATGTAGCCAAAAATTTATATGAGACATGCCAAGCTACAAGCATGCAACTAAAATCCAATTTATACACATATAGCATTCCTGCATCATAATCTTAGATTCACAACTTTCACTTAATATAAGTTTCATGTATCACTATTCCAATTGCAATAACAATACTAAGTTCACTTCCATTGTCTTTCCAGGTGAAGGGAAAGTACATAATAACAATCACCATAATCTGCTATATCTTTATTCACATAAAATCAGAAATCCAGATTTAAGAATAACAATAAACATAGGAGTAAGTAATACAATTCACTTTTTATTGTTCCTTTCTTAATGAATTAGCAGGTTTACAAATTACTTCATCTAATGTCATTTTAATTCATTATAAGACGAAATTCAAATACATTGTAGTCCAAAAAAATGAAATTTAATAAATTGATTTACTGATGCTTCCTTGGACTATTTCACAAACGCAGAGGAGTACCTTCATGGAGAGAAAAACCAGGTCTTGTCTTTGGAACTCGGCCAAAACAGACACGAGATCAGACTTGAGTAAGCGAGAGATGTTGGAACTGATGAACCGCTCCAGCCGGATGGGGTTGGACTGCAGCCGCTTGAGCTCCTTGGCTGCAATCAATCCTTCTTTGGTCATTTCTTTCTTCCGCCGCCATATTGATAGGCTTGGACTAGAGGCTGAACCCGAAACGTAGGAGTGAGCCAATGCAAGTTTTTGCTTTTCTGTGAGAGTATCATGTAAAAACAAGCTAATTGTTGCACAAGTTTTGCGAAAGCCGTAAGTAAAACCCCGCATAGAGCAATTTTGAAGGTCGTGGTTACCTGAAGATGAATGGTCATCAGTCTAACCTTCCAAAACACCAAAATTTTTAATAGCTAAAATTCAAATTTATTAAGTTGATGAAGGCAAGAGAACCATAGACAAGAATTTGCAGAAATCAAAGCATCTCTAATACCTCCTGAAAACTAATTAAGCTCCTTTATGATGCTTAGAACTTACATGCAAATGCACCCTGATTATAAGGAGTATATAAGTTAAAGAAAGCTCAAGAGAAACTAACAATAGATGAAAACAGAAGCAAAGAAACTTAGAGCTAAACAAAATTGAAAAGAAAAGCTTGGTTGGAATATGACCTTTTTAAAAACCCAGAAAGCTACAATGAAGTTGAGACTTGAGAGTCGATGTTGCTGAAGTCTTTCAATCAAACCGACACACCAAATTCGCTTCTGATCTTTGAAGCGCTTCGAAGCGCATGACAGAGGAGTGGAGCACTAGGGTTTTAGATTTTGGCGTTAGGGTTTAGCAATATTCAATTCAATTTTAGCAGGCAGATTGGGAATTTGGGAATTGGACAATCTTATTTTATACTTTATAGTTCAATGAAACGGCGTCGCATTTGTATTTTGATTTAATCTTTTTTTTTGAGGTAAATTAATTCAGTGTCAAACTTTTTGGTTTTCAACTTTTCATCCTGTTGTCTTGTCTGTTTGATTAAAAAAAAAAAACTTTTCATCCTGTTTACTAATACGGCTGATATCTAATTGGTTGCCATAAATGTTGACGGAGACAAAAGAGCTGACTCTGCTTTGATTTTTTTTTTTTCTGAGAAAGGCGAGGAAAATTTAAAGGGTTGAGTTGAATGAAATAATGAAATTTATGCAAAAAAAAAATGAAATAATGAAAATTGCTTTTTTTTTTTAGCCAAAAGACAAAGTAAAATAATGAAATTGTTTGGTTGACAATCCAAATATACTAAAAAAAAAAAATGGATAGAGTGATAAATTTGGTTTGGTGTCAGCGATGGCGTCGAAGAAGAAAATGATTTGAGCTCAGTGTTCACATGATATGTGTTCCTAGGCGGCCGCGGCTACGGCTTTGTTCAAATAAACAAAATATAATAGAGTGCGTCTATTATAACACACAAGATTCGAATTTGGAATTGAATCCAGCCCACTTTTCTCCAAACTGTACCAATCTTTGGGCCCGTTTGGAGTTCCACTCGGCCTCTTTCAATGAACTTTTTTTTTTTCTCTTTTGCCAGACAATGAACTCGTTTACTTCGGCTTCTATTTTTAATTATTTTTTCTCGTATTTTTTTTTAAAAAACTAGATTGCTAAATACCGCCCCTTTTACTAGTAACCGTCCCCCTTTGAACTATTTTGCCCTTTACTTTATTATCCATCAAACTTCAAATTTTTCAATTCTCTCAAATTCTCTCAACCTTCAAACTTAATCATTCAAAATCATTCAAGTAAAACAACATCAAAACTCATGCACAAAGATTTTTTCAGATTTAAAGTATGTTTTTAAAAAAAAAAAAGAAATTTTTTTTTCTATTTATCAATTAATCAAATCATTAAAATCCTCTTGCTAATATTGACATAATCATACCCATTTAAGCTAAATGAATTGTCCAATCAATACTTATTAAAAGATAAAAAGAAATT
>AWUE01020428.1:0-27033 GCA_001974825.2 Corchorus olitorius | reverse complement strand
AAATTAATTTATATAATATTTCAGTTAATTAATAAAGAGTACCATTGACTCATTGATCAAAGCAATAATAATTTTCCCACTATAACTAAATAAAATGAAAAATGATGATTTTTTCACCAAAAAATAAGAAAAAGAATGGCCCTTCTTGCCAACACCCGCTGATTGGAAAGCTTTTGGAAACCAAACCACTTTCCGAAAAAATTCTTTGCGATCATGCTGCCACATTTTACTTTAATGTTTCATTTTCTTTTAATCTCAAAGATTATAATTGATTTATTTTAAAAAAATAAATGTTAATGTTTTTTTCTTTATTAGAGAGAAAAGGAGAGGAGAATGTGATTTATTAATATTTATTTTAATGACATTGTATAGAGTCAATACATTGTCACCGTTAGGGGTGATAATCGGTCGATGCGATCGGTTTCGGTTCCCAGGAATCCGAAACCGCCGACAATCGACAACCATATATTTTGCACCGACCATCGACCGCCGAGACTAAAAAACTGCCTTCCACCGACCGCCGGCGGTGCAGTCGGTTTAGGCGGTTTTCAATACAATTCAAATTAAAATCAGAAATTTACAAATTACAATACTTAGCACTTAAAACTTAAAAGTTTAAACTTTAAATTAAGCTATTTAAGGCTTTAAACAGCTAAGCCTTTTACATATTTAACTAAAACTAAGTAATTTGAGCTTTAACATATGAGCTCATATCATATGAAGTTATGAACAAAAGAAATGTTTGTACTTCACTACTTTGTACCCCTAGCTGCTATACAAAAGAAGTTATATGCAGACCAATTTCCGTGCAAGTGTAACTCTAATACTGCATATGAACAAAAAAATTTTGAACTAAGCTAGTAAGCTTGAACAAAAGTAACCTGCAAACCTCATTTCATTTACAAAAGAGCTCCATTGACCTAAAACTAGTGTAGAGCTTTAGTTAGCAGGCCCAAGCAGCAACGGTGATATATACCAATACTAATATACCATCAGAAATTCTTAATTCAAGACAAAAAGATTTGTAGAAGCTCCAAATAGCACCAATCACCACAATGCAGCAACAGAAACTCAGCAAGTCAGTTGTCAATATTAGGCTCCAATGACACATTTGTCAGATCTAACCAAATCAAAAAACAAAGTTAAAACTTGTTACTACTGAAACTAATGTAATGAAATTGACATAAATAATGCAAGGGATCTTAGTAATCATTACCTAGACAAATATTGTCCATCTCTGTTTGGTCTTTACTCTCTGCCTCCAGGTCAAACTCACATGAGCCCTTCAACCAATCTTGACCACAAATTAAAGCTTGTACCATCCTAGGATTGAGGCTACTTCGGTAGACATCAAAGACTCTTCCTCCAGTGCTGAAAGTTGATTCAGAAGCAACCGTAGAGACTGGAACAACAAGCACATCCCTCGCAAAGCAAGACAGTATGGGGAACCGTGGACCATTGAATTTCCACCATGAAAGCACATCAAACGCAGCTCCCTGTTGCTTCATTTCCTCTTGCAGGTATATGTCTAACTTAATCTTGTTTGTTTGTAAACCATATTCCTTACAAGAAAATGAGAAAACAAAATTAGTCAATTGAAAGCAAAATAAAACAGCAATTTGAAGACTGAAAAACAGAAACAAACTTACTTTTTGATGCCTCATGAACAGCTGCATTGCATCACCAAAATCCTCATCCATCAAATCTGCAGCACCTTGGGTTTGAGAAGTCTGTGAAGCTTAACACCCCTTTTTAGATCCTGAAGTTCTCCTATAATCTTCAAATAGATCCCTCATAGCTTCATTAATAGAATCCATTAGTTCAGCAACCTTGTAAGACGTACACATCTTCTCAATGCAGAACTGCACGAATGTGAGCTTCTTTCTTGGGTCCAAAATTGCAGCAACATAAACAAGCAGATTCACCTTATCTACTTGGCCCGAATACTTGTCAAACTTCTCCTTCATCTTCTTTGCCATGGCCTTCATCTTAGTGCTTGTGTGATTTTGCAATTGACCCAGTGCAGTATGAACAATGAAGATTTCATCAAGCAAGTTAGATTATGTAACTTTAGTAGATACAAAAACTTTAAGAGTCAAATTGTAAAATTTTTTCAAAAAAACACAAAGATCACTGGCATTCTCCCAATTAGACTTGGTAGGCAACCCAACTAACCTAAGGTCATGTTTAAAATGAAAATCAACATCAGGAAATTGATCAAATGCTTTCTCATACTTTGCTGCATTCTCAAGCATTTTGTATGTGCTATTTTACCTAGTGGGAACATCTAAACACAAACTTGTCGTAGTGTTTACACCTTCTCCTTTGGCACATTCCATGAACTTTCCCATTCTAGAATTAGAGCTTCTAACAAATTTGACTGCCTCGCTAATCTTCACAACAGATTCATCCTTTTTTTTAAACCCATCACCTATTATCAAATTCAAAATGTGTGCTACACACCTCATATGCATGTATTTACCCCCAACAATTGCTGATTTTTACTGAGTAAACCCTTTTTCACATGATTTACAGCCGCACCATTGGCTGCTGTATTGTCAACAGTTATGGCAAATATCCTATCAAGTATACCCCATTCTTTGAAAACTTTCTCAAGTGATTTACTTAGGTACTCACCCTTATGGCTAGTTATAGGATGAAAGATAGTAATTCTTTTGTGTAACTGCCATTCAACATCAAGATAGTGGGCTGTGACACACATATAGCTATATTTTTGGACCGAAGGCCATGTGTCAGTTGTAATTGAGACCCTAAATCCACCCACATTCTTAATACTCCCCTTCAACTTCTTTTTAGTTTCATTATACAATTCAAAACAGTCATTAGCCACTGTGCATCTACTAGGAATTACAAATTTAGGTTGTGCATCAAACATAAGCTGCCTAAAGCCCCTCCCCTCAACAAATTTCAAAGGCAATTCATCTAGGATAATCATCATAGCCAATGACTTCCTAGGTGTCTCTTGAGAGAATACCCAAGTTCCTACTGAACTATCTCCTTCATTTTTACTCAACACAAGCTTAGCCTGCTTAGAATCCATCTCTTTTGCAGCAATCACTAATGGATTCTTAGCACATTATTCTAAATGGTTTCTCATGCTTGTGGTTCCATTTTTTTTTTAGTGTGAGCTTTAGACAGCAGAACAATAGTTACACTTAGCCATAGGGTAACCATCATCATGGCGCTTAAACCTAGTTAAATACTCCCAAACATTAGAGGTTAATGCCCTAGTCCTAGGCAGTGCAAGGGCTACATGAGTTTGAGAAGAATGGGGTCTTTTACCTCTGTTGGGCTGTGCAGCAGCAGCGTTTGAAGTTGCTTGAATTATCTCGTCTCCTTGACCACCAACAATGTCCTCTCTCTTACCATCCTCAGTCTCTTCACTTTCGACATCAACTTGGATGTTTACTAAATCTGGTTCATGGACCTCTGACATCTGCAAAACAATAACCATTTACTTAGTTTACCTACAACAATGTTCATTTATAAAGTAACAATTTACTTAGTTCATGATACACCTCATGTATAAAGGTTGAAATGCAACCTAACTAAAACTGAAATGCAAAATTGAAATGCATCCTAATTAACTCAACTTGGGAGACAAACTGTTTTAAAAGTGTATTTTTAAGCATTCAAACTGTATATGCATATTACTCAATTTGTATATGCATTCAAACAGCCAACAATATTCATAGTAAACCTTGGCAAAATTCATCACCATTTTCTTTGTATACTATAACCTAAACAAGGAGAATTGTACTACTAGTCAAGCAAACCACAGAAAATAATAACTAGATTACAATATACTATCACATCTGATCAAGCATCCAAGCACCGACAAATATCTCCAGTTATATTTTAACTAACAATTAACTTATAAGCATTCAAAAGAGAATATCATGAAAACTTATCAATACAATTCAATTCAGATCCATATAAAATTAACTTGATTCAATGCTGCAATCCAAGTTCCATGACCAAAACATGAACACAATTTACAAAATAGAAGCTACTCACTTCAATTTATGGAAAAACCAATGTGAAAATACGCAAGAGATATTGAGTTTTTTCAAAAAGAGACTCAGATTAAGTACTGATATTCAAAAAGATAAACTTTTAGTTTCTAATTAGCCATTAACAGGACCTTAATTGACAAAATAAAAAAGTACCCATTTATATTAACGAAAAACCAATCAGGAAAAAAAGATTAAAACTGCCAATGTTGTCGAATGAAGACTCGCATCAAGAACAAGCACTCAAAGGACTCAATTTTGAAGCAGAAAACGAAGCAAGAAAAGCAATAAGTACGAGATCAAAGAACCAACAAAATAAGGAAGAGAGATCAGAGAATGCAAAGAAAAAGCTATGAATGAAAATGGAATAATTCATGTTAATTTACCTCAAAATTTGGTCCTTAAAGAAGGACAAGAATTTAGACGATAGGAGCTTTGCCTTAACAGTATGAGGTATACAAGAATTCAAAGAGGATTTCTTTGGGTTTGAAACCGAAACTCCAAGCCCTAATTCCACCCACATAAACAAAGTAAAACTTATAATTAGTAAAGATTATAGAAATTAAGAAACCCATTGAAAATTGAAAACGAAAAATCGAAATTTGAAAGAGTTATGTCACTTACCCAAATCGAAAATTTTAAAATCAAACAAGGGTTCACTGAATTAGTGTGCGAAAGAGATGAAGATTGAAGAGGAGTAAGATTTCCATCGAAATCCAAACTCAAAAACACAAGCAGATCATCGAAAGAGAAAGAGACTGAGATGAGAGAGAGAGAGATGGGTCGAGAGAGAGGTCGAGGGTGCAGAGAGAGAAAAGAAAGAGTTTTTTTTTTCTTCTAGGGTTTTAGTGTTTGATAAATTCTGAAATTAGTTAGCTTTTATACTTTCTGAATTAATAATATAAATATAAATTATATATATAAAATAAAACTAATAAAAATAATTTATTTTATATATATCATAAATATATTATATATATAATATAAATTATAAATATCATAATCGGTCGGTTTCGGTTCGGTTTCAGGTTAAAAAACTGATACCGAATATCGATCAATTATGAATTGTCGGTGGCGGTTTAAACCGCTAAACCACCACATTTTTGGTCAGCAGCTAGCGGTTCGGTCGGTTCGGGCAGTTTAAACCACCTAATTATCAACCCTAGTCATTGTGCATAAAAATTAACCATTAATTCAATTATGCACGAAATAAATTAAAGAAAAGCCAACTAATTTTGAATTTTTAAGTTTTTCAGCAACTTCAACCAAAATGAGTTCCTTAAAGATTTCTCATTTAATTTTTTTCTTTGCGACAATATTGATCATGAATCATATATATCATATATATATATATATTAAAACTGTAGACGTTGGAGAAAAGGAAGGTTATTAATTATTAAGACCTCCTCCTTCTGACAAGTGGCATGTGTCTCTTATTGACATGTGTCCTTTATTTATATATTATTTATTCAAATTAAATCAATCAAATTTATTAAAACTAACTGTAATATGTAATCTTTCATTTTAGATCCAAAATTTTCTCCTAATTATTAAGTTATACTTAAATGCAAATTTCATGTTAGATCCAAAATTAACTCCTAAATTGTGGCACATTATAAATTACTATGTATAATTTTGTCTATATAAAGGCTCTCACTAACACTATCACACCTTATATTTTCATTTCACATTTTTCTACTACATTTTATTTTGCTTGACTCCATCATTGTAAGTTTTTTTATATCAAAGTCTTTTTCGTGTATTTAAAATTTATTATTTATATTCTTAGATATGATTTGCTACTATTTTCATATTATTTTATATCCATTATTTTCTTATGCTTTGTTTTTGGCATTAGAGGTGCTCTTTTTTTTCCCTACATATTAGAGGTGCTCTTTTGATTGTTATTAACATAAAATAATATATGTTGTTAAAACTTTATTTTTATGTCAATCCAATTATCTCCATTATATAATTTTCAATTCTATTAATCTTTCTTATTTTCTTTTAATTTTTTGTTCTCTCTTTCACTATTGATCTGTCTATTTCTCTTAATGTGCTTTATCTCCTTTGTGATTCTTAATAACTTTTTGTTTGCTGCGAAGTAGAAAAAGCGACTTCCATGGTATAGGCACAATTTATCAGCCTGCTTTCAATTTGGCAATCGAGATGAATCAATGTAATATGTATTTTTCCATTCTTACTCCTCCAATGTATCTTTTGTTCATAGTCCAATTACTAATGACATCATAAATCTTTATTTCTTATTTTAAAAATCTTTCTATTACATCCATTTTGTTGGCCTCCATTTCAAGTTTAATACATTTGTTATAGATATCGTTACCTTTTTCATTGTTTTAACATTAATTAATTTTAGAACATTATTTTTTGTTAGTTGATTTTCCAATTACATGCTCTTGACAAAACACACACAATCCCTTTTAAATTATTGTACTCTCTTTGCGAAAAAAAGTTTCGTTTTATTTTTTTATAAAAATTGAAACGGTTTAAAATAGTATATGTACATAGTAATTGACAGAATCCTGTGCATATGAAATAACAGTACTTATTTTAAATTGGGAAAAGGTTGAATTGTGCTAAAAATATGTTTAATTAGTTTCTATAATTGTATTAGCAATTTTCAGGCCATCAAAAGCAAGAATATGGTTGTAATATTAAATGTTTTCGATCTTAATTCAATTCTTCAAAAAATAAGGTAAATTAAAAAAGAAAAACAAACTTTCCTTTTTATTATAGTTCACTTCCTGATCCTCCAATTAAAAGCAAGAGTATAATCTTCATGTCAAAATTAAATCAATTATACATCATAATTAATCAAATCAATAGTCAATCAATAATTATTTTTCAGTAATTATTTTATATATATGAACAATCATTAATAGTGATTTCAATCAATTAATTCTAAATAAACTTGGTCAAAATTAGTTGTGATCAATTTACATCATAATTAATTAAATTAAATCTATATTCAATCAATAATTATTCATCTTACATAAATAAGTCTATAAGATAATACTCCCTTTGTTACAAATTATTTGTCTCACTTAACCAATATATGCAGGTATTATTAAAAGTGGTTGAATTAGTTAAATGAACAATACTGTTTAAATTTAGCCTAAAAAATTGTGCCAAAAATATTAGCCTAAAAAAATCTTCTTCTTATTTCCTCTCTCTAAAAACTATAAACATGTTTTCAAAACTATTTAATGGGGTAAATTACAAATATCACACCAATTAATGTTATCTTAATTTTCTAAGAGGACAAAGAATTTGGGACAAAGGTTTGGAGAGAAGTGGGACAAATAATTTGGGGCGAAAGGAGTATCAAAACTTTAATGCTATATTTGTTTGGTAGGAAGAAAATAAATTAAATGGAAATGAAATAGGTAAGGAAGGAAAGGAAAAAAAAGAAAGAGAAAAGAAAGTTACACTTAACTTTTATTGTTTTTCTGGCAAAAAAAAAAACTTTTATCATTTGGTATGAACTATGAAAAAAGAAATAGAAGGAAAAGCTTCGTTAATGGCATGATTTTGTAACAATTGGTATTAATTACTTTTTCCTCTTAAGAATTTGATTTGATTTGAATATTTTCAACCCAAAATAAATTAGTATTAATGTAATTTTCATTAATTAGGCTTATTAAAAATTGTTTTAAAAGTTTCTTAAAAACTTTTAAAGCAAGGTTTCTAAAAACTTTATAAGCTACTAAAAAGTTTAATAAAAAAAAACTAATAAAGTTACTGAAAAGTTTTTTTTTTTGGAATGATAATATTACTTAAAGTCTTTACAAGCTACTATAAAAATTAGTAAGATTAGTAAAAGATCTTAGTAAGTTACCAAGAAAAATGTTACTAACAAGTTTAACAAGTTTACTTTTTTCTTTTTACATTAATTTTAACAAGTTTAACAAGAATCACCTATGGAGTTAGAAGATTAACATATTTCATAATAAGTTTTTTGAATTGTTTTTTATCCCCGGGCAACGACCGGGGTTCAAAACTAGTACTAAATTAAATAAAAGGGTTTAAAGTCAACCATAAGAAATAAACATCCAATTCAAGTCAAAACAATATTGAAACCCGATCTATATTTCATTAAGCATACAACAAAAGGAACAATTAGTCATATTAATACTACCCTTTAAAGGATCTTAACTTAAATCATATTCCCGAAGAAATAAAAGTTAGTCCTAATCTCTAGATAATTTATACAAAATCATATTTCCTTAAGGTAAAATGCTAAAATCCTAATTTTAAAAGGATTATAATCTTAAGTTACTATAAGTAGCAAAAAATAATCTTAAGTTACTATTTAAATAAATCCAATTATTGTTGATGAGCAAATTGATATATATAATACAACATGGAGTTAGAAAAGACAATTCTAACTGCTGGAAAACTTCTTCTTTTAAACTAGAAGTTACTTTAATTCTTCTTTGCATACGAGAATATCTACATAGCATTATTACATTAGAATTTTTAAAATGAAATTTAAGAGATTGAAATTGAAAATGAAAATGAAGAACAGACGAATTCTGAAGGAATTTTTAGGGAAAAAATATAATGCAATCAGTGGGTTTTAAGATCAAAATACACTTCAATTTAAAAAGATAATAAAAAGTGGCAAAATTGTTTGAAGGAAAGAAAGAGGAAATCGAGCATGATTTAGGCAATAGACGCCTCCTGAAGCATAATTAAAGGTGAAGATAAACAAGTGGGTGTGCAAAATTCCACTTAAGTGGGTGCACAAAGTTGTATGAACTTTTCTCACTAAAACTAATTAGTTTTAGTTTAATTTACTCAATATTAAAGGTAAAAATAATTAGAATTATTGTATATTTATTTTGTAGGACATTTCAAAGTTTTGAAATTTGCTACATACTGAAGTGGCAGCTTGAGATTCTCCCACAGAGCTTCACATTGTCATTGTATCAAATATTCACCATAAATAAATAAGAAATAATAATAGGAAAATTATACCATCCATTTTCAATGGAAATTACTCTCCTAGGAAAAGTTTTTCCGTGTAAAGTAACAAACGCCCTAGTAGGGAATATATTTAAATATTAAATATATATAATTAATTATAAAATACGGTACATATTAACTTTGTAACATAGTTGTGGAATCTAAAAACTCCTCCGACGATGTATCAAATAGTTACTCTAATAATATGATAATAATAATTGTAAATAAATTATATTTACAGAAAATTTGGTTGTTTATGTTCAACGTTCCAATTTTGGCGTAATAAGAACCCGATGGCTCAATAAGGACCTAATGTTTCCTTTTTACAATCCACATATCAATTTTTCAATGGTTAATAATCACGTATTTTAACTAAAATTAAAACATCAGACTCTTATTTAACCAAATTGTAAGGTTGAGCCGTAAATCAATAATTTATACAAAGGTTAAGCCCTTATTTTTGAATAATTAATCAAAATTTTTTATGCAAATATAGCCTTTTCAAGAACATACATGACATTTTTAATAGCTTAGTATTGTACATATTTTATAACATGCATTATTAATGAAATCACTACCAAAAATATTTACAATATATGTTTACTGAATTTGTTGGTAAATATCAAAATTTTTATAACATAAATAACTTTTTCAGTAACAAAGTATTGTAAATTTGATAACCTCCACTTTGTTTTTTCAACTATGGAAAGATATTCTAAATCTACTATAATTGCATTTTTTAAATTATGAAAAGATATTCTAGATTGACTATAATTATGAAATTTATAATATTTTCATAAAAATCAATTATAACTTCTTTATTTACTTAAAAGTTAAAATCCAACTATAAATACTAAATAATAAATAAAATTTTTCCTTGCATAATTTGAAATTATTGATAATAAATGGAATGTTGAAAAAACCGGATCGGACATCAAACCGGTGAAGGGGCCGGTTCACGGTCCGATCGGTTCAACCGTCCGGTTCGATTGGAAGCATAAAGATACCTATCAATTTCAGTTTTATTTATTTATTTTTTCTTAAAATGCATTTGTTGTAGTGGTTAAGACATGTTTTTGTTATGTAGGAGGTCAAGAGTTCAAATCTTACCATTTACATTTTTTTCAACATTAAAAATATTTCAAAATTTAAAAAATAAAATAATAATAAAATCTGGTTCAATAGGTCAATAGTCCGGTCTAATTGCCAGTTTAAACCGGTTCGATTGACTTCCGGTTTTATGTGTGTGACGAAACCGGATTGATGTCCGGTTCAACCGATCAATCCGGTCCGGTTATGTGAACATTGAATAAATGCATGGCTATTGTGATGTCTTTCATAAATTTGATATGGTTACCAAAATTACTTACAATGACATGTTATTGAATTTGTAGTTATAAGTATAGATTTTTTATAACCTATATTGTTTTTTAAGTAAGAAGATATTATAATTTTTTTTTGAGATAAGAAGATATTATAAATTTGATTACCTCCATTAAAGATGAAAAGGTTACATAAAATACTTATTTTGAATAGTTACTGAATTTGTTGATATATGTTAATTGTTTTGATAATCTACATAACTTTTCCAATAACTTGGTAATGTTAATTTGATAACCTTTATTATTCATGAATTAGTTACCAAAATCATGTATAATGAATGGTTATTGATATAGGTTGTTCATGTATTACTCTTTTGATAACATATATAACGTTTTCAGTAACTTGACATTATAAAGTTTTATAGCCTATAATATTGACTAAATGGTTACCAAAATTACAAATAACGACATATTACTGAATTTGTTGGTATGCATATAGTTTTATTGAAAATATAAATAGTTTTTTTCTCAGTAAATTACAATAAATTATAATTACAAAAATCATTAAAATTATTTATCTATACTATATATAAAAGTACGAATAAGGGGAAACTTTATGTTTTACGATTGTACCTTTTTTTTCAAATATATTTCTAAATTGCTATTATTAAATAATATTTTAATTATTCTATTATTAAAATAATGGCAATTTAGAATATCCTCATTAATTAGGATCCAAAGTGGCCAATAGGAATGCTCCATATCATCTTTAGCATCTGAATTTTCGTCCAAAATATTTTCCAAGTCGGGTTAGGAGAAGATCAATTCTGTCCAGAAATTTCAAGGGCAAAATCGTCCACCAGAAAGGCAGAATTAGGTCTCGAGGTAAACATAAAAGTTGTAGATCTTGGAATCCTCTTTCCAACGGTACCTCATTTGCATTTTTCTGAGCCCTGGATCAAAAGTTATGAATATTCTTCCAAAACGGCTCTTGTGAAATCCTCCTTTAAATAGGATTTAACAATACTACAACATGGTTAAATCATTATTGCATCATAATTACTGATTGGACTTGGACTCCTTCTTTGGGCTTCCATATTAATGAATTGGGTCTAAGAATACCAGATTTAGACTTCAAGACATCTAGCTTGGCAATTTGGGTTTCATGGACTCAAATGGGTCTAATGGACCTACTGGCCGAAATGAGACAAAATCAATAGTTTCTCCAAATCTAAAGTACGAATAATGGAAAACTTTATGTTTTCCGATTGTATAATCTTTTTCAAAAATATTTCTAATTTTTCATTACATTTTTTTTTAAAAATTGTTATCACTTAAAATTAGACTTTTATGCAATTTGGGCTTCATGGACTCAAACGGGACTAATGGACCTACTAGGCCGAAATGAGGCAAAATCAATAGTTTCTCCAAATCTATACTATATATAAAATTACGAATAATGGAAAACTTTATGTTTTCCGACTATACCATTTTTTTCAAAAATATTTCTAATTTGTCATTACTTTTTTTTTAAAAAAAATTGTCATTACTTAAAATTAGACATTTATATTTTATATATATTATTATATTATCATTGGCCAACCCAATTTCTACTATATATATTATTATTTATTTATGATTAAGTTTTAAGTTTAAATCTTACTCAAACTATATATATATATATATATATATATATATATATATCTAACTACTTATACAAATTATTAACGATGATAATAAATATGTAGCCAAAAAAAGGATGATGATAAATATATAATTGTTGCATTTGTGATAAACGTATGTTCATAAGGTACAATGACCATGAAAAGAGTTTAAATTTTTCTTTTTCCATTTTAAAATTTCTATTATTTTTGCAGTTATAAAAAAAAACTATTGTCTAGGTATGTTATTGATAACTTCTTGTCATGCTTTGGGAATTTCATTTTCCTTTATAACTTATTTTTTTTCATTATTTTCATTATTATGTTTGATGATTGCTTAAAACGATTTTTCAGAAGGAGTTGAATTTTTAAATGTATAATCATACTATAAGAACTAAACCGGATTAGATTGCCAAAACAAAAGCCAAAAGAAGAGTAACTTATTTTCTTCATTTTTTTCAATACTATGTTTGATGATTCGATTTTTCAAAGGAGTTGAATTTGCAAATGTATACGAATTTTGATGATTGTTTGCTTTTGTTCTTATTAAAAAAAATTCTATGTTTGAAATTGGAAAAAAAATTTTAGGTCTTCGGTGAAGGTGTCTGGATTATCATGTCGCGTTCTTGCGTAATCCTTTAAATATAGTGTTTTCTTTTGATATTTGAGTTACATAACATTTTATTCAACATTGTTCTATTGGAAATATAAAATAAATTAATTATATTGTGTGATTTGATAATTTATACCGTTACAAGATTGTGAATTTCATATTTTTTTCCCACAACTAGAAGAGATGATTATATTACCATTGGATTAGAGGTTAAATGCACTAAGGATAAGAGTTAAACGTGAGCTGTTGAAACTTCTTAGAGAGAGAGAGAGGGGGGCTCATCAATCAAATAGAGAAGTTCGCATAATCTATAATAGAGCGGACCATAAGATAAGGGCCCCGAGTTTTTTGTTTGGAGGGGATCATCTTTGATATTGGAGTTAGTAGGATCTTAAGGTGTTTGGAGATACTGAAGTTAGTGGGGTCTTAAGGTGTTTACAAAACTTAAGATCTAAAAAGTGGAGATAATGAACTTTTACCTTATGTGTGGAGTAGTTCTCTATATGTATATAGTATGGCTTTGGGCCTTTCTATATGGGCTCAACATTGCCCCCTAAGTATGAGGGCAGTTCTAAAATGATTATACAAACGACTATGAAACTGAGAATCAGGTGGGCAAGTTGGGATGATCTAAGCTAAACAGGATTACTGGTCGCATAACTAGATAGTGTTGAACGTAAGAGTATTCGATCTGGATGTATACTCCATATGGAGAGTGTTGAATCGTAGAATGCTCGATTTGGTAATGCGCCCCTCTGTCAAACTGTATGGTGATCTGTGAGATGAATGAGAGATATGCCATGAATGTCGAAAAGGGGAGTGCTCAATTTTTAAGGATTGAGTAGGAGAGTACGCTTTAAGAATGATGGTGGATAGGAGAACTCGAGATGATAATGTACTCCATGGAGGAATACCGAACGAAAGAGCTTAAATAAACAATATGCTCCATAGAAAGTTGGTGAACATGATAGCACTTAAACTGATAATGTACCATTTGGAGTAATGTTGAATGAATGGAGCTCAAATAGATGATATGCTATGTGGAGAAATGCTGAATGGAGGAGCTCAGTGTGATAACATGCTCTATATACTACCAAGTGGAGGAGCTAAATTCGAATATGTATGTGTATATACTATCAAAGGAAGGAGTTCAATATGAATTATATATGTTTGTACGACTGAACGGACGAGCTCGATCTGCGAATGGAAGAGCTTAATATGAATGATTTATATAGTACTAAATAGAGAAGTTCACCTGATAATTATCAAAATTTCATAAAAATATTCAATCGGAACATGTTGGGTCACATGCAACGCACGTGAAAGCTAAAACTAGTTATAACAAGTGACCCAATCTAAAAATGGACTAATATCTCCAGTCCATTTAATATATAGATGAGGAGCTTGATCTTTTTTTTTTTTTCCTTTTTTCAAAATAAGACTTGACTTGATGAGATTAAAATTTACAATTGTTGAGGATTACATTTGAATGAATTAGTAGCTATTCCATATTGGTATATTATGTCTCATAACAATCAAATTCCTAATTTTGGTTATATTATACATGCAACAAACAAACAAGCACCGAAAGTTTGTTAAGCTTGATGTGGGTGATTTGGTGTGGATTCACTTAAGGAAGGGGAGGTTCAATCAAGGCCAATTTGCAAAGCTAAAGCCGAGAACGGATGGACCATTCAAGATCATAGAGAAGATTGGTGACAATGCATTCAAGCTTGATTTGTCCGAAGAGTATGGTGTGTCTCCAACCTTTAACATTTCTGATCTTGTTCCTTATGTTCATGGAGATACTTCACTTCTTTTTCAACCAGGGGAGAATGACACGAGAGTATACCATTTGAGCTATGGAGGTGATTCGGGTGAAGATGATGAGTTTAGTAAAGTGATCGAGCCAAAAACAACCCTATTTTTATAGCTATTTTATTATGTTTTTGGATGAATTTATGCTATAATATATCTTATTTTGTTAATATTTGTGTTTTGAGTCTTTAAGTGATGTAAAATTGGAAACTTACTAATTTTCACTACTTTTGGAGCTATTTTGATGTCTTTTTACACAGATACGAGCAAAGCAATTTTGAATGAACATTTGGAGATTTGAAGTTCGTGATTGAAGATTTATTGAAGATAATTTGAAGATATGAAGATCATTGAAGAATTATTTCAAGGAGCAAGAATTAAGGATTGAGTTTAAATTGCGAAGGATTGAAGATAAGCTATGGAGAAGATCTTAAAGACTTGGAATTTTGGATATTTTATATGGGTTAATACTCAGTCCTTATGAGCCCATAATTGGAGTTAAAAACCCAATTGGTGCCGCACAACCCAAAGAAAATATTCAATTCCCGCATACTAGTCCTAATTGGATTAGGATTCAGCGCAGTCTTAGTAAAAAGACCATAACTTTCTACTCAGACCTCCAAATAAGGCCCGTGAGTAGGTGTTAGAAAGCTAACTCTGAGATCTACAACTTTGCTTTGAAGCCCGAAACCCAGTTCTGCCATTTTCAAGCCCGAAATTGTTGTTGAATTTGCTGTGCGGTTCCGGAAATTTCCAGGATCCGATTTTCACTCAAGATTTGGTTCTAGGAAGACTTTTAATCCAACTTGAAGACCAAGTTAGAGTCTAAACCTACCTAGAGTCCTATTATAGTTATAATTGGAGTCATAGGGGTTATTTTCCACTATAAATAGCCACCTTAGTTCTAGGGTTTTATGTATTATTATTATTCCTCATCTAAAAAAAATTGTAGAATTGTTGAAGACTTGAGAAAGCTTTGGAGCCGCCCCCCCCCCCCCCCCCTCCTCTTTTTCATTTTTAGATAAGTTTTCTTCTTATTCTTTGGATGCTCACTCAATTCATGAGTGACTAATCCCTTTCTTTTCTCCAATGTAGAATTTAATTGATCTCTTGACTTATATCATGGTGAGATTTTGTGCTTATATATGAAAATTGTTTTGGGTATTTCTTATATCTATGTTTTAATCTTATGTTAACTTGTTTTGATGGATTAGAGTCGACACTATCTTGATAAATTGAGTTTGCATTAGCTAAATTAAATCTTGAAGGATCTTCGGATTTGATTGTTTGGTAGCAATTGGAAGTGAATGATCTTCCTTCTAAGGGATTTAAGAATCAATAGATAATTTATTGTTTGTTGTGCTTGTTCATAAATTACTAAGTTCTTAATGCTTTGTTCTAGAGCAATTATCACACCGGATCAAGAGGTAATTGTTTCAAGAATAAAATGGATAATTCACACCGGATCAAGAGTTTTATCTAATCTAAGTAATTTAGGATTTAATTCCAAACAAGCTATCCATTGTTTTCATAATTTTTAGATATCAATGATCTATGTTATTTTTGTCAAGAAGGATATTAATTCTATGTTGGAGGGTTTTTTTAATTATTTTTCTCAAATTATTCACTGCTTTCTGATTAATTGTTTTCTTTAATTTTCTTGATTGCTTTCTTAGTTAATTTTAATTGTTAGTTTGATTTGATTTAAATTTACTTTAAAAATTCTCTTTATTTTGTTTGATTGTTTTAAGAAAAAGAATAATAACCTATCTCTCTGTGGGTTCGACCCCTACTTGCCCTAGCTATTTTTAGTTAGTAATTGTTGGAATTATTTTTATGATTCACTGACGACTGATCATAAATTTTGGCATCGTTTCTGGGGAGATTGTGAATAACTTTTTTTTAAAATCTTTTTCTATTAGATTTGCACTTGATCTTCTTTGTTTTGTAGGAAAATTCGATGGAGCAATCACGTTCCCTAGGGGAATTGAATTTCGCACGCAAGATGAAGCCCCTCTGCATTGATTATCCTGACATGGATATGTCCTTCCAATTGAAGCCATGAGTGATTTGTTTGCTACCTGTTTTCCATGGAGAAGAGCACGAAAATCCACACGAGCATCTGCGAGCCTTTTACACCAAGTGTGCATTGATCACTGGATGCCTGAAGAACAAGTGAGGCTGCGAACTTTTCCATCCACCTTGGAAGGAAAAGCAAGAGAATGGTTTTGGGGTCTACCACTGAAATCTATCACCTCATGGAATGGGTTACAAGAAGCCTTCTTGGAAAGATATTTTCCAAATTCAGGAATTTCCGAAGTAAGGAAAGAGATTACTGCCAGTCGCCAGTTACAAGAAGAACGATGGTATCAATATTGGGAAAGGTACAACAAATTATGTGAGAGTTGCCCATATCATGGATTAAGTGAAGGATTTTTAATCCAAAACTTCTATGATATTGATTCTACCAGTGGAGGCGGTTTAAGATTCAAAACTCCTGAAGAAGCAAGGAAATTGTTGAACAAGATGGCCGAGAATATCTTCCAATTCAGCACGATGGATGAACACTCAACAACCAAATCATCAGAAAAGGAATCTCTTACCAAGATGGAAGAAAAAATGAAGCATTTGGATACTGTGGTTTCCTCTTTGGCAAATCAACAAGAGACTGTCACCAAAATGCTTGCACAAATCCTGAAGATGCAAGCAGAGCATCAACACTCACCTCAATTCATTCAAGCACCTTTCAAATTGACACAAGAGTATGAAGTCAATTCAATTGAAAGAACTCAACAGTAGGATGCACGGAAGATGGAATTGCCTGATGTTCCATCTCCACCTGCGATATCACCACCTCCAGCGCCTGTTTTCCTTGACATACCACCTGTTGCTGTATCCAATATTCAAGAGTCAAAAGAAGAATATATTTGAACCAAAAGCAAGAAGGATCGACCTACTTCATCACCAAAAACTTCTCGACTTCGATCAAGATTCGAAGGGATGAAAAAGATGGAAACCATTTACGGTCCATCACCGTTTCCTCAAAGGTTTGCAAATCAACTCATTCACTTCGAAAATTAGAGGTAAATATTCATTTGCTTGCTGAAATAGCAAAAATACCCAGGTATGCTTATTTTCTCAAGGAATTATGCACTAATAAAAGTAAGTATTCTGAAATTTTTGCTTGCATGAATGAGAATATATATGCTGCTTATCAGAGAAAATTGCATCATAAATGCGAAGATTTAGGATCTTTTTTCTATTCCTTGTAATATAGGAAAGAATAAGATAGAAAATGCCATGTGTGAATTTGGATCTCCAATTAACATTATGCCTTTTTCTATTTATTCACAATTGAAAATAGAACCTATGCTTAAAACTGATCTTACTGTGCAATTTGCAGATAGAACTAACATTAAACCTGAAGGATTAGTTAAGGAGGTTTTAGTGCAGATAGGAGATTTTGTTTTCCCTGCAGATTTTTATATCTTGAAGATGAGTGAAGTTGACTTTCATCTTCCTCATATGCCGTTGCTGCTTGGAGGACCTTTCTTGACCACAGTCAGAACGAAGTACGATGTTCGAGATGGAAAACTCAGCATGGAATTTGATGGAGAAGCTGTTGAATTTAATATTTATGAAGCCATGAAATTTCCTGCTGAGATACATCATATCTGTGCTATTGATGCAATTGATGTTTGTTCTGAACAAGTTCAAACACTTCACCATGAAGATGAACTTGAATTGGTCCTTACGAAGAGCCTAAATGAAGAAGAAGTCAAGGAAGCAGAAATCCTGACACCTGAAAATATAGCAGAAACCATCAGAGATTTGGAGACACTACTTGCTATTGAAGAAAAAGAATCGATATCTTATATCAGCTTGGAACCAACATCCACACCTTTGCCATCCATCATTCAACCACCAGAAGTCAAGCTAAAACCACTTCCTGATGGCCTGAAACATGTTTTCCTTGGAGACAAAGAAACCCTGTCTGTTGTTATTTCAAGTAAATTGAATAATTTACAAGAAGAACAACTGATCAGAGTTTTGAAGGAATACAAGGAAGCCATTGGATGGACTGTTGCTGATATCAAAGGAATAAGTCCTACTTTATGCATGCATAGGATTCGACTAGAAGACAATGCAGTACATGTTCGATAGCCACAAAGAAGACTAAGTCCAAACCTTGCAGAGGTTGTTAAAGAAGAAGTTCTCAAATTACTTGGAGCTGGACTCATTTATGCTATATCAGATAGTAAATGGGTCAGCCCTGTCCAAGTAGTTCCAAAGAAGTCTGGATTCACCGTGTAGAAAACAAGGACGGAGAGTTAGTTCCTCAAAGACTGCAGAATGGATGGAGAGTATGCACCGACTACAGAAAGCTGAACATTGCTACAAGGAAGGATCACTTTCCATTGCCATTCATTGACCAGATGTTGGAGAGATTAGCTTGCAAAGCCTACTGTTGTTTTCTGGATGGGTATTCAGGATACTTCCAGATTCCAATAGCACCTGAAGATCAAGAGAAGACTACTTTTACATGCGCTTTTGGTACGTATGCTTACACTAGAATGCCTTTTGGTTTATGCAATGCACCTGCAACTTTCCAAAGGTGTATGATGAGCATCTTTCAAGATTATGTGGGAGATAAGATGGAAGTATTCATGGACAATTTAGGATTTAATTCCAAACAAGCTATCCATTGTTTTCATAATTTTTACATATCAATGATCTATGTTATTTTTGTCAAGAGGGATATTAATTCTATGTTGAAGGGTTTTTTTTTTAAATTATTTTTCTCAAATTATTCACGGCTTTCTGATTAATTGTTTTCTTTAATTTTCTTGATTGCTTTCTTAGTTAATTTTAATTGTTAGTTTGATTTGATTTAATTCTACTTTAAAAATTATCTTTATTTTGTTTGATTGTTTTAAGAAAAAGAATAATAACCTATCTCTTTGTGGGTTCGACCCCTACTTGCCCTAGCTATTTTTAGTTAGTAATTGTTGGGATTATTTTTATGATTCACTGACGACTGATCATAAAGCAAGTACCTTGCTATGTGAGCAACTTGCTTTGATGACATGTCACTTTAGGTGGGGCAATGAAGGCCACGTTGGAGCCAAGAAATCACCTCTCCATGATGAAGCTTATGTGGAAGCAAGCACCCCTCATCTCTAGCCACATGGTGATGATCACCCTTTCTCCATTTGACACATGTTGGTCAACAATAGTGGGTTGGAAAACCCTTATGATGAACCTCTTGAATTCGGTTGGTTCTTGGATGCAAGTTGGGAACAAGTTGAAGATGTCATGATTTTGTGCATGGAGATGATCAATTCGGCCACCTACAACCCAAATTGATTTCATACTACTTTTGAGTTCATTTCTAGCTAATTTGAAGTGTTTTAGCTAATTTGCAATTTGTGTTTGATTAAGCTTTTTTTATTAGCACTAGTTAAGCTTATTTAGTTGCTAATCCTAGAATATAAGCTACAGATGAGCACATTTCCAAATCAGACTTGTACTTTGTATTTTGATGAACTTTGTTCAAGCTTGTAACCTTGTCTAGGTTATCAAGATCTTTCCTTAACAATTGAGTGGTGAATTTGTATCTCTTTTGTTGTGGATTAACCGAAGTTTCTGTATCCTTGTTAATTTCAAGTTGTGGTGAATTTTCTGTATCAATTTGGATCACTTGGTGGGGAGCTTCAACCGATTCAAGCTCTTGGTGGTGAAATCTGTATCCTTGAGTTCATTGAATCCGTGTGCTTAAAATTCTTCAATTCCTTTGTGAATTGATTTAGTTAGTTTAAACAATATCCAAACACTAACCCTTTAGGATTGAAAGTGCTATTCTTTAAGCACTTTAAGCACATACACATTCGGGTTAAGTTGAAGCAACTCATATTTGAGCTCAATTTGAGCAACCCTGTATCAAAATAGATTTTATTAGAGCAAAGTTAAAACAGGATAGATACAAAAGACAGAGCGTAGGTGCCAATAGCAGCCAAAGTCAAGACCCACAACAGTAGATTTTAAAATTAAATTTTTTAATTAAGGTTGAAGTAAAAAAAAAGCAAAATTTTTATTTATTTCTTTACCGTTTTTGGAAAAATATATTTTCTGATGTGGTATTTTTATTCCACGTGAAAAACTGACATGGGATTTTTTGATGGATTTGTTAGGGTGCCATCCATATAAGGGTTTATTTAATCAAATTTGAGAGTTCAGAGGTGCAATTGGTCCAAATTGAAGTTTAGGGGCTTATTTGGTCGTTTACGAAAAGTTCATGGACGAAAAATACATTAAGCCTTAAGTAAAGAGATGTCAATATTTTTTTATTTGGCTAAATAGCCCCATTGCCCCCTGAACTTTACAAATTTAGGCCAGTTTGCCCCCTGAACTAAAATTTGTGCCACATTGTCCCTTCAAGTTTCAAAATCGCGCCAATCCCCCCCTTACCGTCAACATCGTTACTCACATGCAGTCACGTGACTAACGGTTCCGTCAGGGGCCAAGTTAACTGCCTACGTGGCATTTTTGGATGATGTGGATATTCCACGTCAGCAATCGGTGGGTCCATATATGCAGAAAAATTCAGCCCAAAATTAAAAAAAAAAAGAAAGAAAAGAGAGTCTATCCTTCTAATTATAAATTTTTAAAAAATTATTAAAACTAGTTAAATGATATGAAAACAAAGAACAATCAGCAAGAACAAACCATATTCAACAAAATTACAGCGACGGATTCAAGCAAGAAAAAAATTTTGCAACACCAGATTCAACAAAATAAAGCACAAGATCCAACCCAGTTCAACAAAATTGCAACACCAAAAACAAAAACAAAAACTGCAACACCACCTTTCATTCGGGTTCTGGCAATGGGGTTTGCAATTCCGATAAACCCAGAAACATAAACATAAAAATTTGAAATTTCCCATAGCCAAAAGCTACTAAATTTGCAACAAGCCCAATTGAGTTGCCAAGAAAACTTAGTTAAAGTAATCGGTTTAAAATTCTAATAACCCAGAAACCAAAATTTGCAAGGCCACATTCCGCCACTGCATACAAAGGAAGGTTTGAGGAAGTTTTTTGATAAATCAAGATAAAAGAAGAAATGGGTTATAAGGGCTTTGTCAGGGAAGAAAAATGAAAGAGAAAGCTACAAGCTTGAAACCATGGAAAAGGTTAATTTTTTTGAAAGCTTGCAAGCTTGGAAATTCGAAGAAAGGCTGAGTCTTTGAAAATGGGTTGTGCATAAAAAATCAATAAAGAGGAAGGAAGAGTTACAACCAAGACTTGGAGAAAAAAGGACTCACATTTGGATATGGATATAAAAGTCCCTTTCTACTTTTTTATAAATTATAATTCGAATAATAATTTTAAATATGCAAAATAACTTATTTCAAAAACCCAGAAAAGTGAATTTTTTAACGGAAAAAAAGAAGAAAAACAGAGAAAAACAGCCCAAATAACAATTTTTGTTATGCTCTATTGGAGAAATTAAAGCAGAAACAATTTTTCTAAAAAAAGCAAGATAGATTTTTTTTTTCTACTTACTAATATTTTTGAAGAAAAATGGGTGACTTAAAGAGAAGAGAAGAAGTTACAACAATTTAGAAGAAGCCGAATGAATTAGGTTTGAGGAAGTTGATTTGCCCTTGCTCATCGTCCATGGTGGCGATGACATCGTTTGTGATCCGGTGTGCGTGGAGGATTTAAACGCACCGCCCGTAAGGACAAGATGCTAAAAATGTACATATCCGGCGGTGAAGGTTCACTTGAGGGGTAGATCGAAGGAGAAGGAGATGAAGAAGAAAAGAGGAAGAAGATTGAAGAAAAAGGAAAAAAAAAGAGAGTTAAAGAAATAAAAACGATTAGGGTTTTTTTTTTCATAAAAATATATATTTTGTTTTTCTTAAAAAATATTTTGGGCTGATTTTCCACGTGGGCTTCACATACCACTCAAAAAATTCCACATCATCCAAAAAATAGTCCAAGTTAGCAGTTAGTGGGGGGTTGACGAAACCGTTAGTCACGTAACGGCACGTGACTAACGTCCGTCACGTCCGAGGGTAGATTGGCGCAATTTTGAAAATTAAAGGGGCAATGTGGGTATTTAGCCTTTTTTATTTACTTTTATAATTTTAAGGTGTAATAATATATAATTTCTCTTAAAAGTAACGTAAAATCATAGGTTTTGTTTTATTGATGGCATCGTTTTGTTTGACTATTTGGAAATTACATATTTAGTAACCCCTAGTCATGAACACTTCGAGGTTAGTAACCTCAATTTTCTAAAACCTAATTACCCTTTGAAAATCTATTATAACCCACGAAAACCCTTGATTTGTATCCATGATATGCATTCGTTTGAGTAATGGAGATAAAGATGAAGACATAAACTTATGGAAAGAAGTAGTTATAGGATTGTATGAATGGTAAGTGATTAAGAACTGCTTTAATTATGGTTACTTAAGAATAAAGATGCTTGCTATTTCTTGATCTTTTAAATTGAGTGCTCTTATTAATCTTTGTTAGTCTGATTTCATGATTGCATTAATCCTTGATATGTGTATGTATTCAAAATTGATGGTTTTTAAAGCCTTTGAACCAATGTATGTCTATAGTTTATCACTAACCCATGAGTCTATCGAGTCAGTCTAAACATGTTTGTGGGTATCGTCCTAGTTAAGTAAACCCTCAGGTGACATAACACCTCCTGAGTACCTCTATCAGTCTCAGGTTTAAATGGCTTGCGTCATGTGCTAAGTGCCGCCGTACACCTACGAAAGTGGAATCTTTATTTGCATTAGTCTTTGTTTTTGTTTTCTTAGTTTTTCTGTACTAGTTTGCTAGGGACTAGCAAAGATTTAGTGTGGGGGAAATTATGATCGAGTTAAAAAAGACGCTATTTTTATGATCATATTCCTATGTTTTTTACTATTTATATGTGTGTTTTAACCCTATTTTATAAGTATTTGTGTTTTTAGGTCTTGAAGATAAGAAAAGTGGAAACTTGTTGTTTTTCACTCTTTTTGGAGCTATTTTGATGACTTTTTACTCAAATATGGAAGAAGCAATTTTGAGTATGGATTTGGAGATTCGAAGTTCGTGATTGAAGACTTATTGAAGATAATTTGAAGATTTGAAGACTATTGAAGAATTATCTCAAGAGGCAAGAATTGAAGATTGGAGCTTAAATTGCGAAGGATTGAAGACAAGCCATGAATAAGCCCGGAAGCTAAGGAATTTTGGATATTTTATATGGGATAATACTCAGCCCATATAAGCCCATAATTGGAATTAAAAACCCAATTTGTGCCTCCTATATCCAAGGAAATGTCCAATTCCCGCTTATTCCCGCTTCTAGTCCTAACAGGATTAGGAATCAGCGCAGTCTCGGTAGAAAAATCATAACTTTCTGCTCAAATATCCGTTTTAGACCCGTGAGTAGTCGTTGGAAAGCTAACTCCGAGATCTACAACTTTCCTTTCAAGTCTAAGACCCAGTTCTGCTGTTTTCAAGCCCAAAAACGCCGTCGAAGTCCCTGCACGAATCCAGAATTTTTCAGGATCCTATTTTGACTAGGATTTTGGTTCTAGGAAGACTTTTAATCTAACTTAGAGTCTAAGTTAGACCCTAAAACGTCCTAGACTCCTTTCCTACTTAGAATTGGATTTCCTAGGGTTATTTCCACTATAAATAGCCATCCCCTGTAACACAAATCACATACCTTCACACATATAATTTTCTCTTCTTCTTTTTCTCTTCTAGTTCTAGTTTTTCTTCTCGTTTTAGGGTTAGGGTGCCGCCACCCTCTCTTTGCATAGAGAGGGGCGGCAACCCTAGGTTATTCAAGAGGAGGATTTCGCCCCAAGGTCTAGTATGTTTTCTTATGCCTCTCATGGATTTGGGAAAATCCATGAGGAGCTAAATTCTTTATACTTCTAATCCTTTGGTGAATTCAATTAATTAACATGGTGAGATTTCTGTTTTTATAATTTGGTAATTTATTTTTGATAGATAGCATGTTAAACTCTGCTTTAATTCTACAATCTTGATTTTTATTGATTTATAACGGCCGATAAAGAGGTAATTTGAGAGATTGTTGGCTAGATCAAACAACAAGGTTGACGCATGAGTTTGATTGTGTGTAGTGAGTTGACGGTGCTTGACGGCGGGTCAATTGGGTTTCCATGCCAGTGATCAGATTTATCTGGTTGTTGTATGGTTTTATTTATTAAGCATGTATGAAAGAACTAATAAAAGTTGTTCTTAATGTTTTGATTCCGAGCAAATCTTTAAGGCTTGACGGCTAATTGATTAGTTAGGAGGAAAAAGGGGTAATTTAAGGCTTGACGGCTAATCTTATCTAAATAGCATGTTAGGGTTTTCGCTAGACCAGTTATCATCATGAATTTAATATTGAATTTATCTTTTAAATCAAGGACCCATAATTAATTTGATTGTTTTCTACCATTGGAGAAGAAGTATGCCTTTTTATTTTTGTTTTCTTTCTTAATTCCCATAGATCTAGAGTTAATTTACTTTGTTTTGTTTCTAGTTTAATTGCTTTCTTTTCAATTGTTATTTTCAATCCCTTGTTTTTACGCATTGTTTTTGAGAGATTTTTTTAAGGATTGTATCTTCGGATAAAGTCTATCCACCTTCTGTGTGGAATCGACCCCTGCTTACCCTATCTACTTAGTTAGGATTTTGTGGGGATTATTTTTATGATTGCTGACGACCGATCACCGTCCCTGGCTTTTCTTTATCTTAAAAAAAATGTTATAGTTGATGTAATGCTTTCCTTTGGGTTGTTGTTCTAAATTTGTGATTTCTGGTACTTTTCCAAATTATGCTCTTTTGCAATCGTGAATGAACCCTTGGTGGTTTTTGTCTGACATGTTGAATTAGTATTAACAAAATGAAACAAAAAGGTAAGAAGAAAGAAGAGAAAATCACATTCTTTTTATTGGTATTTCAAGAAAATCACATGTTCCATATGTATTGCATTGAAGATTTATCAGTTTGAACTAGATGTACCACACACATACTTCCATGTGAACTATTACATGCTCATATATACACCTAGATTAGTTTGTCTGCAGCAGTACTTCTAAAAGTCTGGCTTGCATGTTGTGGTTCTCAATCAGTGAGAGAAGCTACTATGTAATAGTAATCTTGTTTACCAATATAAAGAATAAAGTGCTTCTATGAGCAATATAATAGAAATATCAAGATTGTAAATAATGTTCAAATGGGAGATGACATTGCTTATTCTTGATGGGGTAATGGTAATTGAGTTAGGAGGTATGAAGACAGTAAAATTGACAACCTGAAAGTGGAGTTCAGTGATGATCATATTACTCATTGCATAAGAGGAATATGCTTACCTATGTTTAAGGAGTTTTTTTGAATGGTGATTTTTTCTGTTACTAATTTCAAGAATCTATGAAGATTGAAGATTAAGCATCCACAGCTTCATTATGTCTCAAAGTTGTATATGCTTCTTGCCTGGTGATTTCAGTTTAGCCTCTGTTTTTTCCCTTTTGGACATGACTTTGAAATGACTCTAGCTATAATGTATCTCACTTAACTTTTTTTACTTGAGTTTTTTTAAAGTTGTGGGCAGAATATAGTTTCATGTCATCTGAGGAAGAACTCGCTTGATTTCTTTTTAAATATTTGCAGTATCATGAACTCAAAATTAATTTCTATGTTGCTATGAAGCAGTTTTTTGATCTACTTTTCTTTTTTGTAGACTGTTCTCACAAGGAAGTCATGAGAGCTCCCACTGGTACCTCTCTAATGCAAAGGTGCAAGTAAACTCCTGGAGATTACGAATATGGCAACAGTCTAAGGTAGTTCATGTGTTTAAAGTTCTGTTACTCAATTTTTTGCTATAGGTCAGTTAAGATTTATTTTTCCTCATTATTATTTTTCTTTTTACATTATGGAATCAATTTCACTTCATCATCCTCAAAAATTGTGATTAATTTCCATCTGAATGATGACCAGGCGAATTGATCGAGATTGCGAGTTCTTGGAGGCTGAGATGATTATGGATTATAGTCTTTTGGTTGGACTACACTTCCGTGATGACAATAGAGGTGACAAAATGGGATTGTTACCTTTTCTTTTACGCACTGGTTAGTTAATAAAGAATTATACAAATTTAAAGCAATTTTGGATGGAGAATTTTTGCTGCCATCGAAATTTGAAATTGATTATGCATAACCTATACATGCAAAAAAGATTTAGAATGCCTTTCTGGGTGTAACTAAAGTAGTGAGAAACACATGGAAAGTGGGAAAGTAGCCATTAACTTTCTAGACTCTCAAACTCTATAATCATTTGTGATTTGTCCCAAAAGTTGGACTAATTTTGCTTCATCATTTCTATGGTAAAGAGGAATGCATTCATGTAGCAAGAAATAAGTTAACAGAAGGAAAATGTCTATTTGTTATTAATTTGGACTCAAGGTCTTCTGCCATTAAAGTAGCAGTTGTTTAACGATGAAAGAGATGAGACTTAACAACTTCATAAATTTCATATATTCATCAAAGTTTTATGGTATCTCTCTCT
>AWUE01020427.1:0-14253 GCA_001974825.2 Corchorus olitorius | reverse complement strand
CTCTCTCTCTCTCTCTCTCTCTCTCTCTCTCTCTCTCTCTCTCTCTCTC
The DNA here is from genome assembly GCA_001974825.2 of Corchorus olitorius. Lineage (NCBI taxonomy): Eukaryota > Viridiplantae > Streptophyta > Magnoliopsida > Malvales > Malvaceae > Corchorus > Corchorus olitorius. The sequence goes on along the minus strand of AWUE01020427.1, from coordinate 14,204 downwards.
TCTCTCTTTTCCAATAAAACTATTATAAAAATATTATAAAGGCAGAAACCAAAAATGCATTTAGATTAGATAACCAAAGAAACCAATAATAATGATTAGGTAGCATTAGATAAAAAGCCATGTTGAATGCCAACTTCCATGTATGTCAAGGGTCGTTCTGGTGCCGAATGTGAAACACTGTAAGATTTTTCTTTAATAATCCTTTCAAATTACATTGGATTTTAATTGGATGTAATCCTTCCATTTCATAGAATGGAGTTGGAATTGAGGAAACATGTTTAATATGTCTGATAAAATGATTCATGCAAAAAACAATCTGAAAATTATGCTTGGGAGACTGATAAGTATCATGCATTCCTATAATGCTTCTGTAATTCACCTTTGTTTCTTGCTTGATGTTTATACTTTTCTTGGGTATTTGTCACACCCTTTTTTGGGAATTCAAAACTGATATTGTTTTCCCTCTTTGCAGTTCATTGTGGTGCAAGATTAGTACAGTGTAAGAATTAGGTAAGATTTCTATTGGTCTTGGTTTAGATTTGTTTGGGATTCTTATATGCAATTTCCCTCTTAAGCTCACCTTTAATTTTTTTTTAATCTTTGCAGGTTATTAGTAAATATATATGGGTGCAGATCCTATATCTTTGCAGGTTATTTAATCTCATCAAAGGCAAAGATGAAGAAATTGAGGGAAGAAAAGGGCATTATCATCCTCTTCGTTATCAATCATAGGTGAGAGATACTATAGATTATTGATTTGGAACTATTTAAGTCGATTATGGAAGAATTGGGTCCAGAGAATGCTAGATATATCATGGTAAATTACACCTGCCCAAAGACAAAATCTTTCTTTCTTAGATTTTTCCTGCTCATGTTCATTATATCAGCTTTTTTATTTGGCTATCAGGAATCAAGAATTGGTAATAATTAAGTTAGTTTTGGTTCCAATGGTTGGAATTTGGGTTGCAGTTAGAGAGATGATTCTCTTTGCTTGATGTTGCTACGTTGTCTAAAATGAGAGTTTGAGAGATGATTCTCTTTGATTGATATTTACTTGGACATTTGAGCTGGAACTGAATTTGGTCCTCTCATTCTTGTCTTCATTTAAAAGAGTTAAGATGAGTTCTGGGATTTTGCCCAGATTTAAAAGGTTATGAGATTGTTGAGGAAATTAGTCAAATTAATTTTAGTCTTTTTTTTTGTATTCTATTTTTGATAATATGATGTTTATTCTGTTTAAAATTAACAATTAACTCTATGCAAGCATTCTTCGTCTGTACAAATTTTTAATGCAAGTTTTTGTAGTGAAGAAAACCAAGCTATAGCTACTCTTAGAAGATCTGGCCCATATTCCAGATTACCAACACCTTTTGTTATGTTAATATTGATACATAAAGCTAATGCTTCTATGTAAACTCTACTCTTTATCTCAATATGTATAAAGAGTTTTATAGTGCGAAAAAAAAATGGAGGAGATAAATTGATGAAACTTACTAGAGTTGAAGCACCAAATGGACTACACATCAAAGTCCCATATTACTGACTGAAAACATATATATCATTTCCTTTTGTTTGAGGAATTTCTATTTCCTAAACTATTCCAAAAATCTTATGTTAACCATTGAATTATTCTGCCAATTACAATGTTTGCTGCTCACAACCTACATATATAAAATCTTCTTTAGATAACTTCCAAAACCCGCAGCGAAGCGCGGGCTTAAAACCTAGTATAATTTAATTTTTGACATTACTTATTATTATGATATTACTCCCATTTTTTAGGCTACTAGCACTCTAGAAGGACTCCTTTTATTTTTTCTAGAGGGACAATATTTTTGCAATTCCATGCCTCTTATCCTCTTTCCAAGGGTTACTAACTCCTTTTGTTTAAGAAAAGAGTGACAACAATGGATTGATTTTTCTTTTTAGTAGAAATACCTCTTCTCCTCTTGCATGAAAACACTTCTTTTTATGAAAACAATTTTTTAACTACCCTTTTATATAAGTAGTCCCCCACACTTGTTCTTGACATATCCATAACATACTTTCATAATTGTAATTTCAATAAAAATTAAACACAAGTTCTAGAAATAGGCAATCATAGAGGCAATAAACAATAAGCTTTTATCACAAACTCTAATTATACCTAATTCTAAGAAATAAGATATCATGCTAAAGATCAATCAATCAAATAAAGCATTCTTAAAAATTCTAAGCATTCATCAATCATAATCAAATTAATCACTTAATATATGCATGAAAAATTCAAAATTGTGCAAAATTTTCAAAAAAAATTCATGGATTTCTATGCATGTAGATTCTCCATAGACTCTCTCCCCGACACTTAGAAGACACAATGTCCTCAATGTGAATGCACATGTGTGTGTTGTGTCCCATAAGTGTGATGACTAAGTAGATGTGCTAATGAAATACTTAACTCACAAAGAAAGTGTCGACCCAATCAAGCAATTCAAGCAATTCAAAGCATCAATCATAGCAATTATAGCATATAAGTCTTCATTAAGATCCAAATCAAAGCATAGAAAACATAGAAAAGAAATACAAAAACTAATTCAAATCAAGGGATAGGCAATCAATCAAAGCAAAACAATGCAAAGAAAAAGTAAATAGAGATGAGTTTAAGAAAGCTTCTCTATTTATTCGGCACGGGCTAGAGGTGGCATGTCGTGGATGGCCGGTGGTTGTGCGGCTCGGGCATGGCCGACCGAGCTAGCTAGGTTGGCTCGATCATAATTGGCTTCCACCCTTTGCTCCTCTCCTTTGGGCTTCCATTCAGTTTCTTTTGCAAATGTTCAAAAAGCTCCAATCGTTCGACTTGTTTCCTTAATTTGAAATCCTAAAAAGAAAAACAAAAACAAAACTAAAAAGAAAATTAACATGTTAGTAAATTCTTGGGTTGCCTCCCAAGCAGCGCCTTTCTTTAATGTCTTTGGCTAGACCTTCCTTCATCTTCCTTTGTTAGGGTGGATCATACCACTTCAAAGCATAAAGCAAATATGATGATATTGGAAGAATATGAGCACAAAAATATGAAGGTAAAAAGAAGAGATAAGGAAAGAAATCACCAATTTTGTTGAGAGCGACTCCATGTATAGCTAGGAATGACAATGCCATCTTTGTCGCCGTGAGAGGTTGATGCAATGGATGCTTTCAGCATTGATTAGCATTGTTCTCGTCTCGTCTTTGGAAAGTGTCCTCGTGTCGGCAAATCTTCTTATCCTCCGAAAAGAATTGATCCATGTTGATCTCCTCAAAATAGTAAGATTCAAGAAGCTTGTGGATTCCCAAGAAATCTCGATCTTCATGTTTCAAGAGTTGGTTATCAACAAGATTCAGCACACTTAATTCTTTCAGCTTAGGATATTTGAGTTGCTCATCATCTGGTGGCTCTTCTATGGGCTCTGCGAATTTTGGGATGTCCATCTTGATATCTTCTTTCGATGCCTCTGATTCTTCTGGCTCAATCTTGGGGACTTCCTTTGGTAAAGTAGGGACGCCAGCCATGCTAGGAACACCATCATCATTAAAGGAAAATTGAAAGAAGTTTGGCGAATCAAGTTCATATGGTTCCAAACCATCCCTTGTTTCACTTAACACTTCTTCAACTTCCTTCACAATTGGGATGTCAGCAACATCATGAAATTCACCTTCAACCCTACTTGTTTCAGGATGGACGAGTTCCTCCCATGATGATGTTGCTTCGATCGATGCCTCATGATGTTCCCTTACGCTTTTGGCTACCTCTTCTTCAATTATCGCCTTTTGCTCCTTAAGAGTTTTCAAAAAGAAAGTTCACTACCCAGATGACTTCCACCACTGGCTATTTCTATCTGGTACATACTAGAAGGTTCTAGACCAAAACAGAAACACTCAAGAACAATTTGTTCAGAAAACCCATGGTTTGGATGGTTATCGCATAATTTGTTGAATCTCTCCCAATATTGGTGCAGGTGCTCTTCTTGTAGCTGCTCGCAATCTTCAATCTGTTTTCGATCATGAATCATTCGCAATTGTGCTTCTTGCTCCATTGGATTTTTTTTAGAAAGACAAAAACACAAAAGAAAAATTAGTAGTAAAAGTTCCTAAACAAAAATTAAAAGCAGAAAAATAAAGGAATATATATATTTTTTTTAAAACGCAAAAACAAGAAATTTTTTTTTGCAAAATCGATTTTTTTTAATCGCAAAAAAGAAAAGAATGAAAAATTTTTTTTTTACTTTTTTTATTAAAAACGCAAAGACCAAGAGAAAATTCCCAGGATTAGTCTTTTCCTTCCTTCCCCGGCAACGGCGCCAAAATTTATGATCCGTCATTAGCAATCATAAAAATAATCCCCACAAAATCCTAACTAAGTAGATAGGGTAAGCAGGGGTCGATCCCACAGAGAAGGTGGATAGACTTTATCCGAAGATACAATCCTTAAAAAAATCTCTAAAACGCAATGCGTAAAAACAAGGGATTGAAAATAACAATTGAAAAGAAAGCAATTAAACTAGAAACAAAACAAAGTAAATTAAATCTAGATCTATGGAATTAAGAAAGAAAACAATAATAAAAGGCATATTAATTCTCCAATGGTAGAAAACAATCAAATTAATTATGGGTCCTTGATTTAAAAGATAAATTCAATATTAAATTCATGATGATAACTGGTCTAGCGAAAACCCTAACATGCTATTTAGATAAGATTAGCCGTCAAGCCTTAAATTACCCCTTTTTCCTCATAACTAATCAATTAGACGTCAAGCCTTAAAGATTTGCTAGGAATCAAAACATTAAGAACAACTTTTATTAGTTCTTTCACACATGCTTAATAAATAAAACCATACAACAACCAGATAAATCTGATCACTGGCATGGAAACCCAATGGACCCGCCGTCAAGCATCGTCAACTCGCTACACACAATCAAACTCATGCGTCAACCTTGTTGTTTGATCTAGCCAACAATCTCTCAAATTACCTCTTTATGGGCCGTTATAAATCAATAAAAATCAAGATTGTAGAATTAAAACAGAGTTTAACATGGTATCTATCAAAAATAAATTACCAAATTATAAGAACAGAAATCTCAGCATGTTAATTAATTGAATTCACCAAAGGATTAGAAGTATAAAGAATTTAGCTCCTCATGGATTTGGGAAAATCCATGAGAGGCATAAGAAAACTTACTAGACCTTGGGGCGAAATCCTCCTCTTGAATAACCTAGGGTTGCCGCCCCTCTCTATGCAAAGAGAGGGTGGCGGCACCCTAGCCCTAAAACTAGAAGAAAAACTAGAACTAGAAGAGAAAAAGAAGAAGAGAAAATTATATGTGTGAAGGTATGTGATTTGTGTTACAGGAGGTGGCTATTTATAGTGGAAATAACCCTAGGAAATCCAATTCCAAGTAGGAAAGGAGTCTAGGACGTTTTAGGTTCTAACTTAGACTCTCAGTTAGATTAAAAGTCTTCCTAAAACCAAAATCCTAGTCAAAATAGGATCTTGAAAAATTCTGGATTCGTGCAGGGACTTCGACGGCGTTTTTGGGCTTGAAAGCAGCAGAACTGGGTCTTAGACTTGAAAGGAAAGTTGTAGATCTCGGAGTTAGCTTTCCAACGATTACTCACGGGTCTAAAACGGACATTTGAGAAGAAAGTTATAATTTTTCTACCGAGACTGCACTAATTCCTAATCCTGTTAGGACTAGAAGCGGGAATTGGATATTTCCTTGGATATAGGAGGCACAAATTGGGTTTTTAATTCCAATTATGGGCTTATATGGGCTGAGTATTATCCCATATAAAATATCCAAAATTCCTTAGCTTCCGGGCTTATTCATGGCTTGTCTTCAATCCTTCGCAATTTAAGCTCCAATCTTCAATTCTTGCCTCTTGAGATAGTTCTTCAATAGTCTTCAAATCTTCAAATTATCTTCAATAAGTCTTCAATCACGAACTTCGAATCTCCAAATCCATACTCAAAATTGTTTCTTCCATATTTGAGTAAAAAGTCATCAAAATAGCTCCAAAAAGAGTGAAAAACAGCAAGTTTCCACTTTTCTTATCTTCAAGACCTAAAAACACAAATACTTATAAAATAGGGTTAAAACACACATATAAATAGTAAAAAACATAGGAAAATCATCATAAAAATAGGGTTTTTTTAGCTCGATCAGACGGATTGAGACTCACACTAGTTTAAAGCTTATTGACAACCTTCAACATGAGACCATTAGTGGTGTTTACCATGAATCCAATCTTTGAAAAGGAAGACTCATTTGCTTTCCTTCATATCTTGCACCAGAGAAAAGAAAATTAAAATTAAAAAAAGAAAAAGAAAAAAGAGACATTGGATGAATCCTATCAAAGTTCCTCATATTCTACCCTTAACAAACATTATAAGCCAAGTTTCATAGTAAAACCTGAATAATACATTCCTAAGTTAAATTGTATATGATATATCAAATTATTTCCCCTTTTTAAACATCTCAATTTAAAACATTTCAACAATAATACAGAGCAGAATCATTTGATCAGATAAAAGAAAAAGTGAATATACAATAAACTGAGAGAAGCGACAAAGTTTTAACCAGGAAAGAATAGTGGAAAGCTTTCAAGAAGCAACCTTGCATTTCTCGGCAAGCAAAATCTTGCAAAAAAGTAAAAATAATGAATGTTGGTTAGGATTTGAGAGATTGCTGATGACAAAACTATTCCAGCAAACATAAGAAACCAAAATTAAGGAAAACAACCGAGAGAGTAGAAAAACAGAGAATAGAGAAATCAACCAAAAAACTCATGCAGGTTACCAATGAGAAGAATTAAAGGAAATTCATCAAATGTAGACAAATTAGCCAAAACAGGAAATGAAGAAAAAAAGAATTGGACCAAGTATAAACAAAGAACAAACAGCCACTACCTTTCAATAAGACCCACCCACCTGACAGATCCAAAAACCTATAAAAAACCAAGAATTAATGGAATTTATGTAAGATTCATTACAAAATTGACATACCCAACAAATCTCAACCTAACCGAAACTCCTTCCTCTCTTCCCTTCCCTTCGTAATCTGCAACAAAAAAAAACATAAGGGAGAAAGGAAATGAAACTGAGCCTGAAAACCCACCGAGAAGAATCAAACAGAGATGAAACAAAGAAAGGATCAAGGGTTGATTGAGAAGAGAAAAAGAGAGGAAAACATGAAAAATAACTAACCTTAAAAATGGATTGCTTTTCTGAAAATGGGTAGCATACCGAAAATGGAAGCAAAAAGAAAGGAGAGAGACGGCATGCAAAATGAAATGCTGGAAAGAGAAGAACGAGAACAAAGGAAAAATATAGATAAGATAGAGAATAAGACTTTGAATAGGATGAGACAAATCAAAATGGTCTGAGACAAAATGAGTAAAATTATTTGGCTACAGAGTCTGACTCTGAGCAAATGTCTCTCCTTAAGCTAAATAAAAAAACTCAACTTAAGCCCACAAACCATTCACAAATCAGCCCCCAAAAAATATAAATTATAGATATAAAGCCCAGAAACTATATTTAAAAACAAAAAGAGGGTCAAAAACCTATATCATCTATATATGTCATAAGAGTGAACGGGTCAAGTGGTATAATATACAAACCCTAAGAGAGATTAAAGGGATACTATATAGGTTTTTTTTTTTTGGTAAAAAAGGGATACTATATTATAAGTTAATCATACAATAATCTCATTTAGTCCCCATAACATAATGTAATCATATTACTATAAATTAAAAGGAAAAAGGTTTAAATAGGCCCAACCACAAAACAAACAAACCCTAATCTCATAATTAAACCCAAAGACCCAATTAAGCAAACAAATGAAACACCAAAATAATCTCATAATAATATATACATGTTATCATATTATATATATATATATATATATATATATCATAAATCTATAATTCTATGATGTAGCTTACATAATAATCTCATAATAATATATACATGTTATCATATTATATATACATCTATAATAATGTAGCATGACCACAGAATTCAACAAAAAAATTGAAGCATCATCAACTAAATCACTCTATAATCAAATCACCAAAATCAATTCAATTCAAACTAAAATTAAACATTAATAACCAAACCAAACTAAAATTAACAACTAAATTCTCTAAACATCCACCTTTCTAAATACTAAACAACATCAAATAATGGCCAAAGGAGACAAAAAAATGACATGAAGCCTCAAGGAGAAAAAAAAATGGCATGACATGAAAGGCAAACCCTAACCATGAAATGATAAACCCTAAGTGAGATGAAGACTAAACCCTAACCATGACATGAAAGCCAAACCCTAACATGTCATCCAAAGTAAACATCAAAAGTGAAGGGTAGAAAAGAATTCGAATACCCAAATTATCCTAAAGGCTTATATTGGATGCCCAAATTACCCTCGAGGCTTATACGAAATAACAAAACAATCATATGCAAAAAGACCAAAAAACCATACAAATAGTACCCCAAATGAATGTGGTGAGAGAATAAGGTTGCCCTTGACGTAATTCACACTTCAACTATTATTGTTTGTACGTAGCTTACATATCATACATCTATAAATCTATAATGTAGCTTACATAATAATCTCATAATAATATATAAATGTTATCATATTATATATATCATACATCTATAAATCTATAATGTAGCTTACATAATAATCTCATAATAATATATACATGTTATCTTATTATATATACATCTATAATAATGTAGCATGACCATAGAATCCAACAAAATAATTGAAGCATCATCAACTAAATCACTCTATAATCAAATCACCAAAATCAAACCAAATTCAAACTAAAATTAAACATTAATAACCAAACCAAACTAAAATTAACAACTAAATTCTCTAAACATTCACCTTTTCTAAATACTAAACAACATCAAATAATGGCCAAAGGCGACAAAAAATGACATGAAGCCTCAAGGAGAAAAAAAATGACATGAGATGAAAGACAAACCCTAACCATGAAATGGCAAACCCTAAGTGAAATGAAAACTAAACCCTAACCATGACATGAAAGTCAAACCCTAACATGTCATCCAAAGTGAACATCAAAATTGAAGGGTAGAAAAGAATTAGAATACCCAAATAATCCTAAAGGCTTAAATTGGATGCCCAAATTACCCTCGAAGCTTATACGAAATAACAAAACAACCATATGCAAAAAGACCAAAAAACCATACAAATAGTACCACAAATGAATGTGGTGAGAGAATAAAGTTGCCCTTGACGTAATTCACACTTCAACTATCATTGTTTGTTATATTTGAGTGGCACGATTTGAACTGTTCACGTGGTGTGATCTGAATCATCGGATACTAGTATTTATGTTTTTTAAATGTAAGTAAGTTTTACTCCTAAATGCATTCTCTCTCATTTTAGACAAATTCATTTGTCTAAGAACAACCTACGATAAAGTGACCCACTGAAATAATTTTTCTAGTTACGCCACTGCTGACAAATGAGCAATAGTCGCTCCTTGAGGCCTCCTGTAAGTAGTAGTATACAAAATTCTTCAAATCGAAATTTGAAACGTAAGAATAATGTATATTATTGTTACAGTAAGAAGAAAATTAAGTACAAATTGCATACAGATTACAAAACAACATACATTGTGGCAGCGACAGCGGTTGTTGGCCACCAACAATTTCTTCGATTCTGCCATTAATTCGATTGGCAAGGTCTTGAGGGTTTTGATGAAGTACTGCAGGAACGGATGAGAATTTGCATTCGTGCCCTGATGGACCTGTTAGTCCTTAACGGCAGGAAGTTATCCCTCGTCATAGCCCATGGATGGGCTTCACCAAAGAAAGCTTCAAAGCCTTGGATGAGCAAAAGATCCTCGTTCAGATTACAGTGCCCATGCTGCCCTTGCTGTTGGTTTTGATTTCCGTTCTGCAAGTCAATCTCTTCTTCTTCGTTTATATCCACTTCATGTTTGGGAAGCTCTCTGCGGTATCGATGTATAAATCCACAGCATGGCCAGGTGAACATGAATTCCCCATCAGCATTCAAAGCGTGTTGTCCAACCATATGAACACGGTGTTGTCCACAATGACACTCGAAAACTACAAAATCGATAGGTTCCTGTATGACAGTACCAAACCAAATAAAAAATTGAACCAAACCTTAAAAACATCAAATTCTTAAAAAGATTCATCTCCTAACCTGATCATTGTCCATGAATTATTTAGTAACTCTTCTGGATTTTTTTAAGAATTCTCACTTCAAACTCTTTTCCATGTTTGTCCAATAAAGAATTACTAGCACCAAGGGCCATTCAAAATTTTAAAAATAATATTTTTGACGATTAAACTAGATTAGTCAATGATATAAACAAGGTAATAATCTAAAATATTATATATATTATATTTTTTTTCTACTAGAGAACAAAAGAAAAGTAAAGCAAGTCAATTAGACTCTCAAAACTTCAATGCCTTCATGATCCTCCTCAAGCAGGGTGAGAATCTGATATGGTGAGAATGTGATCTGGTGGTTTCACATAATAGGTCACTCCATGACGACAATCATGAGCTAAAGCCGCAAGGTTGTCTACATATCGGTTACCCTCACGACATATGTATCATATCTCTACAATCTAGTCATCCTTTAATTAGTTCCAAGCAGTCCCTAATCAAAGTATAACAAGGGTGTGATTCTATCATCGTGTTATGTAGGAAAGAAACAACCACTTTCCCATCCAGTTCCACAATCATTTTACCAAGACCTCTTGCCTTTGCTAATAACAAGCCTTGTCTAATTCCCCATAATTCAGCTCCAAACTACCTGTAGTGCCAATATTAAGCATGAAACCTGTCACCCACCTACCATCGGCATCACGATATGATATAGTGCTCCTATTGATATTAAGAGCTTATATATGTGTATTACTATTCTTTTGCTTATTTAAAATATGTTTTTTTAATAAAAATATGGTTTATATATAAGAAAATTATACTATAAACTGTTATAAAAAAATAAAATAAAATAAAAATACAAACACAAAAATATAAAGTATACTATATTTTGATTAATCAGATTGGGTCTGGACTTTTCACATATATACATTGCCCAGCCCATTTAATTAGTAAATGAGATTATTTTTTTTTTGTCCAAACCAATGCAATATGCTTAAATTTCTTGTTCAAACCCTCTTAATTATTAGGTGGACTTGAATGGGCAGTGGCGTAGCAACTCTCTAGAGAGTGAAGTTAAAATCTCTTGATTTTATATACGAAAATTTTATAATATGACCCAAAGGTAAAGATATTTAAGAATTTTGACCCATTTAAAAATGAAATTAAGCTTATTGAACTTAATAATTTCTTCTTTTGAGATATTGATCCCTTTATAAATTGTTTAATTAAACCCGGCCACTATTAAAATATACATTTTGATGCTTAAATACAATATAACAAATATTTTAGGTCAATTTATTATTATTAAAAAATAAATATTATGGTACATATATTTTTTTTTAAAGGCAAAATAGATTTTTATTAGAGCAAAGTTAAAACAGGATAGATACAAAAGACAAAGCATAGGTGCCAATAGCAGCCAAAGTCAAGAACCACCACAACCAAAAAACCAACACAAAAAAGCCAAAATCATAATAAACCGGCACAGGAACCTCACACCCACTCCAACCTTTACCAACACAACAGCCTCACATTTGGCTACCTTCTCCTTCTCCTCAATTCAAACAATTTTTGGATATTGGTGTTGCCTCCAACTCTCTCATGCACCTTCACATAAAAAAAATGTAATAAACCATGAAAGAACGAACCGCTCCTTTTGATCCAGAATCTCATACCACAAAGATTGAGCAAAAATCCCAAACCCACAATGCAAGCCAATAATTTTTAGCAAGGCAACACAAAGATAAACCTCAGTTCCACAAAATCAAAGGAAAAGAGATTTTATCCCAAAACGAAATCAACTCTCCTACTAAATCCTTAAACTCACTTCAAATAACCTTCAATGTTGCCTCATTATTCGATCTAAAACCACAGAAAATATCCACCTTCCAGATCAAGAAAGCCCACCTACCAAATCAATTACGTCATGCATTATGCTGTGCAATTTCTCCTTCCCCCGCTTAGCTCTTAAAATCATGTTATCAATTTCGTAGAATTTCAAATCTCGAAGATATTCTTCCAAGTCAACAAGGGCTTGAATCATAACGCTTCTATCCTCCTAAAAAACAATGCCAAGCATAGAACCCACTTACAGCGTCTTCTCAGCTTCCCCCTTTAATTTATTGTTCCTCCAATATCAAAATTCGAGATGGAAGCCTTTGGAACATATACTCGTTCTCTTCCAAGAATTCCAGACGCAACTTTTTTATACTTCTTGTGCTTCTTCTTTTGGGTCCACCTATCACTAGGGCCCTTTGTCACTAAGTGACACTCTTCTGTTGGGCTATGATCCGAACTTGATTCATTTACATTCTCAACCATCTTCCATTCTGTTTTCCTACTTAAAACTGTCAAATAGGCCTTATCAAGGGAAGAGTTTAAATGCCCAGAAAGCTCCAAATTCGATTCTGGCACAACCTCATTTGAACAATGACTGTTTGGCTCATTGAATGAAACCGATAACTCTTCTCCCTTCTCGACACCATCACCCTCTACATAAGTATTCCTTATGATTACAGGTTGTTTCCTCTTTTCAACGGACTCCCCCTTTGCATGATCTCCCTCATGAATAATAGGCTCACAATTCAAATGGGAATAAATATCAATGTCCGCCACTATCTCATTACCTTCGGCAGAGAAAGTAGGATCAATAAATGAATCCATCGAATTAAGGGAGTCAATCTTACCAACCGAGGCAGGGGAATTTTCCGGTAACGTTTAATTTTAAGTGCCCGTTTGGCCTACCTTAAAGCTCTTCTGGAAAAGTGCTTCCGGAAAAAGCATCAATTTAGAGCTTCTGGCTTTTAGTTCATAAACAACTTAATAGCACTTTTGGATTTTCAGTTTGGCCCAGCTTAAACTTTTCTTAGTAGATAAGCTGTTAAATAAGTTGGGCCAAACGGACCCTTAAGAACTAGTCTTAGTACTTATCGCCCCGTAGAAACGACTGGAATTAAATCATAGTTGACAACAGAGGCTGAAATGGAAAACTTAACACCATTCGACATCGCAATGATCAACGAAGGAATTCTTTACATATTGTCGACTTCAGTCATTATCCAACCAACACTTAACAATGTGCGCATTTTCGTAACTTCCACGCGTAGACTGTGAAGTCTAAAATAATATTTGCCTAACTTAGAATTTATTAAAGATTTAAATTGACATTTTAATGTTGGCATTTGAGGATCAAATTGAAAGGAATTAAAGTCTTGGGGACTAAATTAAAAGGAATTTAAAATTGGGACCAAACATATCATTTTTTCCCAACAGTATAAATAGGGGACTTATTATTTTTTTTCTTTACTTCCCCAACGCCATTTTCTTCTACCTTGCCGAAACTTCACTCCATTTTCTCCCTAGAAATTCTTCTCCAATCTTCAATCATTGCTTGCATGCAATTAGAGCATTGCCTTCCCCTCGTTTAGCTTTCTCCAATGAAGCATTTAGGTACTAATTGTGTGGCCTTAAGAGTGGGTTTTGGATCATGAGAGGTAAGGAACAATTTGTTTTGAAGAAATTTGATAATTTAAGTTTGACAATGACGGAGTTTAACTTTATTATGTTTTGGGAGGTTTGTGGAAGCAATTCTCATGGAAAAATTTCGGGTTAAAGCAAGGAGTACAAAAAATGGAGCATTGAAATTTATATTGGTAAGTTGGTCTCCTTATTTTGAAGTGATTGTTATGATATTGATGAATTTTGGTGTTGAAATGATGTATGGAAGCTTGGGTAATGGTTTAATTTAGTATTTTGGAGTAAATTGGGGAAAGATTTGTTAAGAAATCATGTTAAATGGGTGATTATAGGGGCTGCCGGAATCTGGAATTTCCAGATTCCGGTGAAATTTCCGGCGGATTGAGGGTGCTAGCAGGCTGGGCTAGCAGCCAGACCCCGCGGGCCTGCAAAGGCAGGCCTCGCGTTGGCCCAGCGCGCGGCCCAGGCGCGCTGCCTGCTGGCAGCCCAGCGCTTGGGCCTGGCACGCGGCCCAGGCCGCTGGGTCTGCTATGCAGG
>AWUE01020422.1:0-27804 GCA_001974825.2 Corchorus olitorius | reverse complement strand
TTCGAATACGTTGTGCTTCCTTAGATTTGTCACATTTCAATCCTGTGCCTTAGCGCCCTAAACATTTTGATTGAGCTTGTCGACCTCCACAGTACATTTTGATGCATCAATACTTGTTCAAGGAATATTCCATGCAAAAACAGATAGTTGAAACAGTTTAGTGACACAAGAAAGATGCATCATTATGAACCATAACTCCCAAGAGCAAGTAAGGATGAGCAATACATTGCTTGGCAATGTAAACATGGGAAAGCAGGGTAAACAGTTCAAAAGACAGGTCACAAAATAGGGAGATTTATGCAAAAGCAACATGGCAGCAGGACAAGCAAGTTCAGCAAAGTTCGGGTAGGAGGATACAGTGAACAAAAGGAAAATGAATTGGGTAAGAAATGAGGCAGGGTATTAGGTTCAGCAGAGGATCAACAGAATTCAAACAGAGGCAATGACAATATATATAGCAACACTAAAAGCAAACAATTTGATACATTGCAAGCAAATTGAAAGCACAAATTCAGTATGCATTTAGGCATTAAAAATGGATTTGTTGCGATTTGAGGCCTATTTGTTTGGTGCTTTTTTGCTTTACTTTTAATTTTATGGTTGATGGATCAATTTCTAGTTAATTTACATGTGTTTGTGTGATTAAGGGGGTGCTTTGATGATTAGAGTGTTGATTTTGTTAAAATTTAGGTTTTAATAGAAGTTTTGTGGATGAAAATGATGGATTATATTTTTGTTCATTTATTTTGGTTTTATGATTTATTTTGATGAAAGTTTATGTTAAAAGGGCTTAAATTGATGTTTCCATGTTAAAGTTATGATTTTGGATTTATTTATGATCATCACCTTTGGATTTCAATTTAAATTTAGAAGAAAAATCAAGTCTTTAATTTCAAGTTTTGATTTTTAAACATGATTGATTTAAAGATGGATTCATGGTCATTTTTTAGTTGATTTTTAATATAAAGGTGAAATCTTTTAGTTAAAGCTTAAATGTTTAGATGAGAATTAGCTTGATAATTGATTTTTCATAATGAACTCATTTTCATTTTAAAATTTAAGCCTTGAATTTAACGATCTCATTTCTTAGAATTAAAAGTCAACTCAAGGAGGGCTTAGTGAATCTACTTGAATTAATCCTAGTTTGAGAATCAAAGCTTGGATTTAGAAGATTAATTCTCTTTTAAGTTTATATTAAACTAAGGAGATGGCTTTAGTTCATGATAATTTGTATTTTGATTCATTTGAAGAGTTACACTTGTATTTGAGTTCAATTAAGTGCCTGGAAATTTCAATTTAAGTCACATAAAGACTACAACTTGTTCCCTTATTCACTTAGGTCCCTGATTGGTGTCCCATTTTGCTTTTTGATTTAATTGAGTCTGTTGATTTTGATTTTACTGCAATTTGCTCCTTTATTCACGATATTAGTAATGTGTTTGTGCAATTAATACCATGTTTTACATATTTTGTGCTTGTTGGCTTTCCTGAATTTTGCTAATCGTTTGCTTGGTGTGCAGAAATGTCCCCAGTCATTTCGATTTGACCCATAGGCTTACCTTTCTTTCTTTAACTTTTTTTGAGTTATTTAAGTTTATTGGCCCGGTAGGCCTTGGTATGTAATAATTTAGTAAAGTAGAGTTTAATTTGCATGCATACCATATTATCTGTCATTAATTATACCTGCTTGCATGACATGCCATTATCTAATCATGTTAGCAACCGTAACCCTTCCGAATAAGGGGCATTTAGTGAGTGGTTGAGTTTTCGGGGCCACTGAATGTCTCTGAGGATGAGACGGCTCTTCTCGGGATGTGTCGGGGCTCCGAGCATATATCCCGGGATGTGCTTTCAAAAACCTGGGTTACGCGAGTTAACCTTAATAATTGGACTTTGCATTCATCATTTGCATACATGTATTAATTTAGAGATAGAAAAATGACAAAAATCTAAAAAAAGGAAAAAATCAGAAAATTAAAAGAGACAATAAAAGGTGTTTTCGAAAAAAGGTTTTTCTCAAAATCATGTTCTCTTATCCAATTTTCAAAATTAAGAAATGGGTAATTTAAGAGTTTCCAAGGTAAGCATCTTCAAAAAGAATGTTTTTAAATTAAGCTAGCCAAAAGAGAATTTTGGAAATCAATAAAATTGATCAAGTTTTTTTCAAAAATCAAAAATGGAAAAAAAAAAATTTTATCACAGCATTTTCAAAATTTCTTCCTGTGCGGAAGACTCAACAAGAGAACAAAAAGTAAAAGAGGATCGAGACAAAATTGATCGACGGTGTTCGATTATATTCTTCGAATTCTCGACATTGGTTTCAAAAATGGTTTTATTTTCTTTTTATAACCTTTTTCTGATAATAACCAAGATTAGGATTTAAAGCAACATTTTTCTTTTAACCCACTAGTTCTAGTTATATTAAGAGGTACCGTCACTTGACGGGCGCTTCGGGGTTGCTGATCCTTCCTCGGGCGTAATCGACTACCGAACTTAGATTTAGGTTACAAAGACCGGACCTTAGGTTTAGTGGGTCCATTGCCGAGCTTTGGACTTTACTTAGCTTAAGCAGCCCTTAGGCGACTAATCACACCTTAGAATTTTAATTAGTGACGACTCCATTTTCAAAGTCGTTTCGATAGGGTTCCCCGGACCCGAACGTTTCGACAACTTGCGATACGCAGGACCTTGCCCATACAATTACCCAAATCGTGGAAAAAATTAACATGCGAAAGAGCAAGAGGAACATCGTCAAGTTTGACCCATACTCTATGTCGTCTCTCGATAATTACTTCCTTCCAAGGAGAGATTGTTTCAAACCAGGTCTCAAACAAACTGGGGTAATCATCAAGGAAAATTCCCATCTCATCTCTAGAAAAAAAAAAAAAAAAAAAAAAAAAAAAAAATGATGAGAAGAAGGTCCAAATCACAAAACGGTGTAATGTTCACATGAACCCCTTGTCGAATCACACTGTCTTCAATAATCTTGTAATAGACGGTGTTTCTCAATCTAGCTACGGAACTCCTCTTCAACCGATTCATATCATCTTGAGGCAGCGTAAAATCCAAACTAACTTCCTTCAAAGGGCCTCCTTTTGAAGTAGTCTTCTCTATGTTCAAATCACATTCTACCACATTAGGGCTTTTTCCCACTTCTGCACAAGAAAGTTGTTTCTTACTAACAGGCGGGTTATGATCACCAACCACCACATCTTTAAAGAGCCTGCCATCAGTTTTTGCCTCATGGGGCCTGAATGAACCAATATGATGCCCATTGTTCTGATCATTATTAGGAACACGATGATCTTTACTCGATTCAGCGTGGAACACCCTAATTAATGGATTTGTAAAGAATGCACCCACCATTTCCCGACATGATCGCTCTGTTTGATTCCTCCTTGGTGCGGAATTTGACGAAAGCAAACTTAGATCTACGTCTTTGATGTGGTGGAATATAAATGTCCACAACTATTCCGAAATCTCTAAACAACTTCCATAGCATCCCAAGAGAGGTTTTCCCATGCAAATTACCCACAAACACAAAAAACAATCTTGATCTTCAGTCCACTTTAGTTGTTCGACCTGGCTGGGGACTATCTCTATGATGATTAATGATTGGTTCCATTTCCAACTTGCCACCCTACGACCGCCATGAGTCCTCCCGTTGTAAAAGCTTGTTTGTCTTCTCATCCTCCCATCGCATAGGGCACTGAACAAAAATCCCTTTTTTTTTCTGATTCATTCACTTCACTGAAGTTAATATTAATACATATAGTTTTGAAGTTTTGCTTCAAACTTAGCAAAAATGGAAATAGTGAAGCTAATAACCTCCTTAAATTGAAAATTTTATTTTATCTTATAAATCAATGTTTCATGACTTTGGATATTATGAATAAAATAAAAAATGAATTTTTTCCCCACTCGGTATACAGATGTTTGCTCTGACTAATTCTGATCCGACTCGCATTGTGCACCTGTGTTTGATGAGTGAGTCTATCAAAGAGCCAACTACGCACTGCTTAAACAGGAACGAGCCACTTCACTCGACCCAACCCTGCGTTGGTGATAACCCCGTCTTTAATGGCAACTCATGTAGGATTGGGCCTTAACTGAATTACAAGTTACAAAGCATGTGAACCTAGCAACTCATGTGGTATTGGGCCGGTACTGAATTACAACGCATGTGAACCAAACATGTTGTTTATAGTTTCTGTCCAGGAAAGCTGGCTTTTAGTAACTGGTCAAATGTCTTGGAATATTTATCATCTATAGATGATATTGAAGCCTACTGCAAAATGTTACCCAATTCTTATACCATAATTATAGCTACTAGTTAAGTTATGCAATCTCATCAACTTCCATAGTAATTCAATTAATCATTTAAGCTTTTTCATTGCCGCTTATAGTCCATTAAATCAACTCCCCAATCCCTATATAAACTACCTAAGCTACACCAAATTTCTTCACACTAGATTTCTTTCGTGCAATAGTATTATTATCTGTATTAATTAGTCATCCAAAATGGCGAATGCTTTGAAGCTCCTCCCATTCCTAGTCATTCTTGTAGCTCTAATCATGACATCGGTCAGCCTGGCACGATCCTTGGCATTGGAAATGACCCCAAATCAGAGCCTTATAGCTGGATTGAAATTGGAAGAAGAATCACCAAGTTGCTGGGAGTTTTTGAGGCAGCTTCAACCATGCGCCGGAGAGGATATCTTGTTTTTCCGGTTAGGTCAGAATTACTTTAGCGATGCCTGTTGCCTATCTATTATAAATACCCTTGGCCGAGAATGCTCTAATCTTACTCCATGGTTACTGTGAGTATAAAATTGTCTCTCCTGAGTCTCCACCAACCATCAAGTCTGTCAAGGTTGTTCCAGGGAGAGATGTGCTTCCTTGAGTGGATACTTACTAATTTATTATGTCTGCTCAATTCATTAATTGACTCATTTCCATGAATAAAGTTTACAACTAAGGTCTTCTATTATATATGTTATACTAAATAAAGGGTCTAATTGTCCCACGTCTGTTATATATATATATATATATTATTTTGAAGACTCAGGAAATTTACCAAAGGCCCCTTTTGAGGATCGATGAGGAGGCTCCATTTGAAATTTCTTTGTCATTTTCTATCTTTTCTCACTTGCCAAATTACTAAGAAGACCCTAGGTTAGTTTCTAACTAGTTCTTGCCCTTGAGCCCTTTTTTGTAATTATCATTTCCTTTCACATAAATGTGTTATAATAAATCTTATCCCCCCTTAATTATCTAGAATTGTAACCATTTTTCAGACCTTTCATGTCCATTTGAAGAAGAGAGTAAACTTAGTTTTTGTTTAAGTGCTACACACTTTAGAGGAGGAAACAAAATTGAAGTTATTGCACCTATCCATGTACAAACTAATATTACTATTTATTGCTAACTCTAGGGCATATGCTCAATGTTAATAGTATAGCCTTTTAAAGATGCAACACATTTAAAATCATAGTACTTTTGAAATTTCCTACATATCAAACAATTTAATTCGAATAGAAAATTGTTCAAAGACGTAGATTGTTGAACACCCGACGCGCCAGCGCGGGCCGATTCACTTGTAATTAATGTTTTGGAAGGTTTGGTCAGAGTCGGTTCATTTTCATGCTTTTGGAGTGTTTTTGTATGTTGAGACTTGAGAGTTATTCATGAAATGGTTCATTTCATTCTGTCTCTATTTTAGTGAAACAAATGAGAAATCTTACTCATGCGTCTTAAGCAATTTGCAATTAAATTTTATATGTTTAGCAGATGAAAATTCTGATAGCATATATGAATTTGCAGAACTCAACTAAAGTCTAAATAATCTATAAACATTTCTTTCCCATTCATTACCAATTAGATAATCTGCAAATAAAGTATGCCAAGAGATTTGCGCCCCTAATAGTATTCCATTTAATATCATTTTTGTTTTGTTGGTATCATTCTGCTGCAAATGCTTGCTCTGTCACTGTAACTAAAGCATAACATTTTCATTGAATGCTGTCTACTTCTTCACTCATTAATCCTAATCCAAATGAACATCCATGGAAATTTCTGGACAAATTTTAACATTATATTAAAGTCTTATGTGAAAGAAAAAGGGAAATTAAACTAACATTTCTTCTAAAATTTAAAAGAAGAAAGATTTATTCTTTCAAACAAAAGAAGAAAGATTTATGATCTTATTTTTTGGTACATATATAGATTTATGAGCTTATTGAAAATATGATAATGCTAAGGAAGATCATATTAGATATCATGAATATCTGTGTTATTAAACCAGTACAGAAAATACCATTTGATCGGCACAATGATTATCGGCCATGAAGTAATGTTGACCAGGCCTTGACAGAGTGATTGAGCTTTGCCCGTCCTTCTCGAAAAATATTGCATCACTTGCGTTGCAAGCAATGAACTTAAACTGTGTCACCTCTGCCACACTATACTGAGAAGCATCGTAGTTGAACACTTAGAATAACCAAAACACAACATGCATGTCACTTATTCTCAATTATATACCAAAATAAATCTAAAAAATCAAAGACAATTTTAAGTAAAACAGAAATTAACAAACCTAAAGTGTCGCCTAGCTGAATCGACTTGCTTCGGACCCAACTATAATAGTTAACGAGGGGTCTCCAACCAAGATCGTCACCAACTCTGTACTCTGCAGCCAAACTTGATGGGGCAATGTAGCATAAAATAATTATCAGAAGGATTGGAGCCATGAACTTGAAGGTGGTGCTAGCCATTTATGAGCCTTCTGGCTAATTAGTAACAACTCAAAGGACACAAAATTATAAAGATATTATAGTTTGAGATGAATGTGATTCAGAGAGGAAATGAGATCTGTTTTATACAGTGCATTGCAGAGATAAGGGGGTTGTTGGACCATGCTTCTGGCGCTTCTTGAAAAAGATCAATTATGCTTAGAAAGTTTGATATGGTTAAAAGGAAATAATCTTACATTGATTTTTTCCCCTTCTTGCATATTACTATTATTGAAAAAAAATACTAATTATATTAGGCATCAAATCCATTGTTCTTTATTTTGAGCTATCTTGATTTGATTCTGTTCCTTAGAATTAAAAAAATAACTTAATTAGACATAATATACATGCATATGTACATGTTTAAAAGATAATGCAGTGCTAATAACTTCTTACATTACAAGAGAAACAACATTTAGGAACAATATTTAGTCCTGGGTTTAGGTTAAAAATCCGTGCCTAGATTGCTTAGGAATCGACATAGGAACAGAAGAAAAGACGTCGTTCCTATATGCCGCATTGCAAATTAACAGGCACGGATGTAAACTCCATTCCTCAACGTCAAGAACGGATATATAGGAACGGAGTGTCAAGAACATGAGAGTATACCTTATTACAAAATTAAACACATCTGAACTCAAAAGTTGAGGTTATTTAGGTAGTTGCATGCCTAGTGAGAACATGACAAACATAAGACACAAAAAACTTAGAAACATTTATGAATAAAATTAAGCCTAATTATACTAAAAATCAGATCATCTTAATTAGAAGAGGTGATGGTGCTTCTTTCCATGAGACTCCTCATCTTGTCTCTTAGATTCTTTAAAATCATGACGCTCGTGGAGTGCATACCCTCCTGCTCCCACTGCCATGGCTTCTCCAAGCTCTTCTTCTAGCTTGTGCCTACGGACATGCTCTGGGTCCTTCTTTGCTTCGTGCTTCTCATGCTGAAAACAAACTTGTCATTCTTGTTGATTTCTAATTAATTAATTAATAAGATCTAAGAAAAGGGTATTATTAACTAATTAACACCAAATGTAATCCTTAATTTGTTTGGTCTAGAGAATGGAAATGATAAGAAGGATGAAAATTTTGCAATTAATATTTGATCAGAGCAGGAGAAGATTACCAGTGCATAAGCACCAGCTGCAATAGCACCTAGCTCTGCAAGGTGCTCATGGTGCTTCTCGTGCCTCTCTTCCTTCCTGTAATCCACTTCCGATTTAGCCTGGCCACCTCCATAACCATAACCACCGCCTAAATTACCACTAGAGTAAGCGGATGCATCCTTCCGGTAATCTTCGGATTTAGTCTGGTCACCTGATCCATAACCATCACTTCCATAACCATAACCACCCGTGGCATTACCACTAGAATAAGCGGATGCATCCTTCCTGTAATCATCTGATTTAGCCTGGCTGCCTCCATAACCATCACTTCCATAACCATAACCACCCCCCAGTACATTACCACTAGAGTAAGCGGATGCAGGTTGTCTCTCATCCTTTCGGTTATCTCCATAACCATAATCTCCCGAATTAGGTGCCTGGCCACCTGATCCATAACCATCACCTCCATAGCCATAATCTCCTGACTTAGTCTGGCTGACTCCATAACCATAATCTCCTGATTTAGCCTGGCCACCTCCATAACTATCACTTCCATAACCACCCGCCACATTACCACTAGAGTAAGCGGATGCAGGTTGCCTCTCTTCCTTCCTGTAATCCGATCCCATTTGAGCCTGGCCACCTCCATAACCATAACCACTACCACCAGAGTAAGCGGAAGTGGGATCAGAATAGGCAGTGTTGTCGGAGTAGTTGTCAGACCTATCTTGGTCCTTGTGGTGGTTGCGGAAGTGGTCCATTTCGAGGTGAATATATATATTGCTAATCAAAACAAGAGAGGAAGAGAAATTTGGCAATGTGTATGATTGATACTTAATTTGGTTTGTGATGCGATGGAAGGATACTGCGGAATGGGGCTATTTATAAGTTACGGATGGTGTCCAAATTTTGACATCTAAAAGGCTTGTGGGACTGTTTTGTCGATGATGGACGGTTGGGGATAAAACCTTTCCTTAGATCAAGGTCATATTCATGCATGATTAATTGGGCTATTTATAAGCTATTTCTGTTTTGTTTCAAATTAAATTTGGCCTCTTTCCATTAATAAAAAGGTAAAATTGATCCTTAGGACTCGGTTTCTTTTAAATTTTAGTCACAAATTCTTAATTTTAAATGATCAAATAAAATTAGTAAGATGACATGGAAGGCCTAAAATTTAGAATATGTAGTGGTTCATAGTTTTAGTCTGAATTATACCATTATTTTTGTACGAATTATACCATTTCATTTCATTTAATAACCAAATGTCGAATTATATTTCACATACGACCTATGCTTCATTTCATAACCAAATGTTGAATTATACCATCATTTCATTTCTTTTTTCATTTGTTTGTCGGGACTTGCGAATGAGATAGCGAATGAGGGACGGATAAACAATTTTCGATCCCTTCCCTATTATTAGTAAATTAGTTTCCTTTCAATTATTATTATTGCGAGTAAAAATCACACTTTCTCTAACAAGTGATCTCATTTCCCTTGTTAAATTAATTATTATTACTTTAGACCTTCAACTTCACCTAACTTTTTCTTATCTCTTCGATTGATCCTCCCACTTACCTATTAGATTAGATGTTTCAACCATGAAAGCCCCACTTTAATTTATTACTCCATTTAATAAAGTATTAAATATTCAATTTAAAGATTTACTTTGGTAAAAATCTCCATTTAATAAGATTTATCTTTCAAATTTAATTGAGTTAGGGCTCAATGTTCTGATTTTGACTTAAATAAGGGTCTCGTGGGAAATAGAATATTCATTTCTTAGTGCCACATATCGATTTTTCAGTAGTTAACAATCATTTTAGAACATTAATTGAGCTGTAATTAGAACATTAAATCTTATTTTGATGAAATCGAAAGATTTTTTATGTGAATTGAAAGATTGGGTTTTAAACGGTAAAGTTATTTGCACTACGTACCATAAATCACACTACTAATTTGCTACACTACCTATATCCAACGGTTGTTATTCAAATCAAGCCTACATCTGACGGTCATAAATGGTAGTGTACAAGAGTAGTATGTTTAAGAGTAGTACGCATAGCCTTGTCCGGTCTTAAATAAAGTATTTATGTAAATGTTAAGGCTTTATTCGAACCATTATTTCTGCTTGAATATAACAAGGTATTTTGCTCTTGTGTTGAAGAGTTGGGGTTGGATATAACCCTACTCTGCTCATATGATATGAGGTACTTAAAATAAGAAAATTATATCTGACCAACAGACTGTTATATATCTAAATTAATTGTTGATGGTTAATTAAAGAAAATGGGCATAAAAAGCTCATAAAAACACATCTGAAAATATATTATATATATCATAAACATGGGATACAAAATGAGAAAGCAGATCATGGCATGATGTAACAGGGGAAACATGCCTTGAAAGACACAAGACAACAATTCACAGACGAAGAAGCCCACTCAAACAGTCAAACACATACGGTTCATCACCAGGTTATTCTCAGGGTAGGTGATGACAAACATAAATACTATAACACACACTGATTAATTAACAACAAGGACAAGAAGAAAGATGAAGAAAATTAAGCTTAATTAATCAGGATTCAGAAAAGGTGATGGTGCTTCTTGCCATGGGCCTCCTCATCTTCTTCCTTTGCTTCTTTCTTCTCATGGTGCTCGTGGAATGCATAGCCTCCTGCTCCCACTGCCACGGCTGCTCCAATCTCTTCTTCTATCTTGTGCTTGTGGGCGTGTTCCGGGTCTTTCTCTGCCTTGTGCTTCTCATGCTGAAATTTATATTACAAAATTTGTGTTATTCTTAAAATTAATTAATTGATAAGAGGGAGTGTAAATATTTTAATCTTAATAAGATTGATTTTTTATGTGTTTAACTAAACAACACATTAATTACCAGCGCATAAGCACCAGCTGCGGCAGCGCCTAGCTCACCAAGGTGCTCATGGTGCTTGTGCTGCTTCTCTTCCTTCTTGTGATCCACTTCTGGTTTTGCCTGGTCAGCTCCGTAACCATAACCATAACCACCCGCCGGAGTGTCACCGGAGTAGGCCGTGGTGTCAATAGGCTTATCTTCGTCCTTGTGGTGGTGGAAAAGGTGGTGGTGGTGCTTCTCCTCAGCCATTTGGAGGTTGTGGTTTGGGGGTTGAGTACTAATATGCTAATTTAAACTAAAGAAGAAGAAAAATATGACGAGGTGGATGATATATAGTGACTAATCTTTTGGTTTGTGATGCGATGGAAGGATAGTGCACAATGGGTCTATTTATAACTGACGGATGGTGCCCAAAATATTTGGCTTCTAAGACGTGGGTTGCTCAATAAATGTTTTTGTTGACTATGGAGGTGGGATATATATGTATCAATTGCAGAGTGATGATATACGTGATTGATTGATTTTAGTCCTCAGGTCATTGGGCATTTGATCGGTTGATTGAGTGTTAGACAGTTACTAAGATTTGATTCCTAAGTCTCTAAGTACCAAATAAAAATTAGTCATAAGATCATAGCTAAATTTTATTTAAGGTCATTTTTTAGGTTTTTATTTTTTTTGAAGGATACAAGTAAAATTTCATTACAGAATAGATATTTATATGTCCAAACATCTAATAAATTCAACCCAAACTAAGAAATTATCTTAAATACTCAGCAAACTATATCAAACAAACAAATAAATATAAACTAGATTCACATTTTAAATTCTCATTAGATGTTCATCCATATAAAAAGTAAACTCAAATCAATAATAAAAAGTTTTTTTATATACCATATGGGAATTGTCATGGTCAACCGTCAAAATACAAATTAATTTTCTACAATAAATATGTGTAAGATTAAAACTTATATATGGTTGGAAATAATTGGATCCATCTTTAATTTCAATTAAACATGCCATGAGATATTTGAAAAGTCTTGCCATACTGCGTTTTATAATATGGTTAAGTCAATAAAATCTTAGCCAGTAAGTATATAAGTTGGTTAATAATATATAAGAGGTGATCCAATCAAATACTTTTTTGAATTCATCAAATCAAATACTTGAATCATAATCTCTCATTTGCATCTATAATTAATTTATACTTATAACAAAGGTACTACAATAAACAATGACTTATATTATATGATTCCCATCTTTTAACAATAATAAACAGCTTTAGTTTTTTCTTTTAGAAGAAAATGTAACTTTCATTTATGTAAATGAAAATTGCATCCATAAAAACAATGAATGGATTGTATTGAGGAACCTCTTACCTAGAGACTTGGTAAATGGGTCATACATTTGAGTGTGTTAGTATGTTGGGGTATTAGTTTCAATAGTTTTTTTTTAAAAGCTTCATAGTAAATTAAGATTTTTTTAAAGAAAATATAATTATCATTTATAAAAATAAAATTACAATGATTATAACATAAATTACAATAGATTGAGCATGAATTTCCACATCGTCTTGATTTGGATCTAACATCATGATATGAATCCTCTAAATGAGTTGGAGTTTCGAACCTTCCTCATGAGTCTCTAGCACGCGCGACATCTTCTCATTTTCGCTTCTATTCCAACAGAAAGCTTTCACCAACGTCAGAAATGTGAGTGATCCGAAAAACTCCATATAGATTCAATGATCACAAAGAAGACTCATCTCAATATGGGGTAAACAATCACAAAACTCAAAATAAACTAACTCAACAAACTCAACTTACTCAAACATCCAAGATCTAGAGATCTTGAGACTTAAAACCCAAACAGATCAGATCTGTGGGACTTTATTTAAAAATAAAAAATAAAACATAGAACGAAATAAAAGATTAACCCTCCTCCCCTTGATAGTACTAGCCAAGAAGGAAGAGCAAACAAAGAATTAAGAGAAAAACCAGATAAGAGAGGGGAAGGGAAGTGGAAGTAGGTGAAATATTTTTGATATATCTTGAATTATTTATAATAGTAAATTAAGATTCAGACATATAAATTTTTGATATATCATTATTATTATTTTTTTAGAATCAATATTATTATTAATTGGCCTGGCTTTTCCTTCTCGATTTACTAATCCATTGCCATTGACTACTTGTATCTAAGGGAGGTATCACGTATCAACAAGCTATATCACAATACAACAAATTAATAAAGTTCTGTATAACATAAATTTATAGGATTATTCACCAAAAAAAACTAATAAGATAATTCAAAGTGGAGAAATAAAATCCAGACTAAAAATGTTAATTAGTAAATTCAATTTATGGAGAAATTATTACATAGAACAGATTTACCATGTTATTTATGGTCTCGATCAATAAAATTGTGACAAGTCAGATTTTTTCCTACAATTTCTAAAACCGTAGTAAATTAATGTCCTAAATTTAGAGACTTACCCTATAAATCTCATCTGGAGAAACTTCGGGTTAAACTTGATGCTAAATTTGTGTTTAAAATTTAGAAAGAAATCTGATTTGTCACAATTTTATTAATTGGTATCATGGATGATGTGGTGGACCGGTTCATCTAATAAATTCTCCTATTTATGACATATACATGTGCCATGTGTATAATATAATGCTGACTTTTTGTGCAATCAAAATATGTAACGTGACACGTAGAGAAGATTTTAAAGTTTTTCAACTGATTATTAAAGAGATCAAGTAAAGATATTTAAAGTTAAGGCTGAAATTGCTCCAAACACATTGAGATTGATAATAATCCTAGTGCTTTCTTTTTTGAGATAGATAATAATCCTAGTGCTGAATGGCAGTTGAGCGACTTGGTGTATAGTTTGGATCTTTTGTCGGCAAAAGAAGATATTCTTACCCACTATATATATATATATATATATATATATATATATATATATATTCAACTACAGCCCCAACATGTCTCATTTTGAATTCATTAATAGTCTAACTAACAATATTAATTAGGGTAATTATTTGATATATCGTTGGTGTAAATTTTGGACTTCACAATCGGGTTGTGGAGTTGACATATATCCATTTTTTTTTTTAATTAAGTTTTAAATATTTCAATCTAGTCTCTAGAGGACACATGTCACTCTTCAGGATCCGTTTGTGTAGTCTATTAAACTCCACCACCGATGTATTATATAATTTGCCTATTAATTATTGTGTTAGTGTTTGAGGTGAAAATTAATATAAGGTTTCTCACCCTTGTTCCTAATTTGAAAGAGTGGGTAATTACAATGCCAAATCACACTAATATTTGAGTAGAAACAATAAGAATTTATTAAGAATTCTAGGAAAATAGTACAAAAATTTGAGATGCAATGATCTCCTATGATTTTTGAAAGTAATCAAATGGACAAAACTAACGTTAATCTACTCGTAGAGATAATTCTACCGACTAACTCTCTTATCCAATGTACCAATTAGTTTACTATAATTTCAAATAAGATGGAAAAGAAGAAAATATCTCAAATAATATATCCTGTTATCATGTTTTTTCCTTTCTTCTGTCGAAGATATCTTTTTGTCATCCTTCTCTTTTAACTTTTATAGACTTGAGTAAAGGAATGGCTTAATATCCAAATTAGCCCCTTAACTATTCATTTTGGGACAAATTGGTCCTTTAACTTTTTTTGGGGACAAATAAATCTCATAACTTTTAAAAACGAGACAAATGAGCCATTTTCTGACGGACCGTTTAACGTCCGGAAGGTGAGGGCGCGTCCGACTTCCGATTAAGGCGATTTTAGCGGCATTTGAAAGATCTTGACAAGAAGAATCGGATAGTCAGGGAGGTGAGAAAAAAAAAACGATCGAAAAATTTTAGATATCGAGTCAAATTTAAAAGTTTGACTAGAAGGTGCGGTCTTATTCGACGTCGGAACGGACTGAATTTCCAATATGTCACTATTTGAAGGATGCTAGATCTACTGATTGTGGAGGTGAGAAAAAATAACAAAGAAAAGAGGCGAATAAGACCGACATCCCTTAAAGAGTGGCATATCATAAATTTAGCTTGTTTCGATGCCAGTAGACCGGCATCGCTTATTTTCTTTATTATCGTTTCTCACCTTCGCAACGACTAGATCCGGCATCCCTCAGAGAGTGACATATTAGAAATACGACACGTTCCGACTCCGAATAAGACCACACTTTCCAGACAAAGTTTTAAAGTTGATCCGAGATCTGAAATTTTTCGATTGCTTAGTTTTCTCACCTCCCTGACCATCATATTCTTCTCGTCGAAATCTTTAAAACGCCGCTAGAATCACCTTAATCGGAAGTCAAACGCACCCTCACCTTCCGGACGTTAAACGGTCCGTCAAAAAAAGGCTAATTTGTCTCGTTTTTAAAAGTTATGGGATTTATTTGTCCCAAAAGAAAAGTTAAGGGGTCAATTTGTCTTGTTAGTATGCATTTATTTAAATATTAATTTATGGCTTAATGATCTTTTTGCCCCATGAAGTTGTATGTTTTTTACGTTTTTCCCTAAACTTTAATTTTGAACGTTTTGTCCCCTAAACTCTCAAAACTCTCAATTTGAATCCTTTTTAGTCCCTAACAGACGGTTGGCCTAATGGCACCGTCTTGTCGTTGACGTAGCACAAAATGCAATGTGGTAATGCCACGTCAACAGTTTGCTCCGACCACGTAGGTAGGATTAGTTTGATGTGGCATTTTTGTGTCACGTGGCAATGCCACATCAGCGGCATGATAGTGTCGTTAGGCCAACCGTCTGACGGGGACTAAAAAGGGTCCAAATTGAATGTTTATGGGACAAAACGTCCAAAATTAAAATTTAAGGGCAAAATGTCAAAAACATACAAGTTTAGGGGACAAAAAGATCATTAAGCCATTAATTTATGAGGTTTACTTTTTTTCTTTTATTAATGAGGAAATAAAGAAAATAACAAAAGTAGACAAATTGAGAATTCCTTTTATCTCTGCTGTTCATCATAAATTGAAACATTTTGGATATAATCCGGATAGCTTTCGCCATGTCTACATCTTAGAGGTTTGTTTTCTTTAAAAATCGAAGAAAACGTGTTGTTCATAGGAACCCCAACCATGCATAGGTTAATCCTCAAACAAAAATTGGTGGGACAAACGGATTTGATTTTATCATCCACAAGGGAGAGACACGTTCTTCTTTTTATATGATTAATTTTCGAAAGTCCTATCAATTAAATACGATTTTAAAATTTATTTCTAAGTCCTTGTTTAATATTGTGTTTGGAGATAAAAAAAAAGTTGTTTTTGAACCCAAACGTAATACCAAATAAATCCTGATTTGTTTCAAACGCTGATTTTGAACACAAAAGTCAAGCCAACTCGAGAAGCTAATTCTTAGGTGTTTTTGGATTTCAAAAGTGCTTTTGTGCTTTTGGACATTAAATGACTAAAATCCCCTAATTATTTTTCACTTTCCTTTTTAACTAGCATATTTTTTTTAGACATTTTATCCTTCAACCCCAATTTTTTCACAGCAATACTAAACATTATTTACATTTTTCTACTGCAATTTAAAAAAACACTTTTTTCAAACCAAACTTTTTCAAACTATAACCTCAATACCAAACTAAGTCTAAGATATATCAAAATTGGCTAGAGGAAGGGTGTGTATATGTAAATTAATAACATTGAGTTTTGAGTCAGAAAATTTTTAGTTTAATTTGTTCTCCAGTTTGGGTGAAGCAATAATAAGACCTTTTCGAATTTTTTTTTATCTATACGATATATAAAAGTACGAATAAGGGGAAACTTTATGTTTTCCAATTGTACCTTTTTTTCAAATATATATTTCTAAATTACCATTATTAAATAATATTTTAATTATTTCATTATTAAAATAATAGAAATTTAGATTATCCTCATTAGTTAGGTTCCAATGTGGCCAATAGGAATGCTCCACATCATCTTTAGCATCTGAATTTTTGTCCAAAACATTCTACAAGTCGGTTTAGGAGAATATCAATTTTGTCCAGAAATTTGAAGGGCAAAATCGTCCACCAGAACGGCAGAATTAGGTCTCGAGGTAAACATAAAAGTTGTAGATCTTGGAATCCTCTTTCCAACGGCACATCATTTGCATTTTTCTGAGTTCTGAATCGAAAGTTATGAATTTTCTTTCAAAACTACTCTTTTGAAGCCCTCTTTGAAATAGGATTTAACAATGCCGCATCATGTCTGAATCATTACTGCATCATAATTACTGATTGGACTAGAACTCCTTCGTTGGGCTTCCATAGAAACGAATTGGATCTAAGAATATCATATTTAGACTTCAAGACATTTGGCTGGGCAATTTGTGCTTCATGGGCTCAAACAGGCCTAATGGGCCTACTGGTCCGAAATGAGACAAAATCAATAGTTTTCCCGAATCTATACTATATATAAAAGCATGAATAATGACAAATTTTATGTTTTGCGATTGTACCCTTTTATTCAAAAATATTTCTAAATTGCCATTATTTTTTTAAAATTGTCATTACTTGAAATTAGACTTTTATGTTATATATATATATATATATTATTGGTCAACCCAATTTCTACTATATATATATTATTATTATTATTATTTATGATTTAATTTTAAATTTAAATCTTACTCAAACTATTTTATATATATTTCTAACTACTTATCCAAATTATTAACGATAATAGATATGTAGCTGTCCCCAAGGGGACACCCCGGTGGTTAAGAGCTTGGGACTTCTTGTGGGAGGTCTCGGGTTCGGAACCTGGGATGGGCAGGGTGGGAATATGGGAAAGGAGAGGACTACCTCCTATTGTGTAGTCCATTTCAATATCATGTTCATGAGTAGAAAAAAAAATAGACAAGTAGGAAAAAAAAAGAAAAAGACGATGATAAAAATATGATTGTTGCATTTGTAATTTTGGTATCATTTTTCTTAAACGTATGTTCATAAGGTACAATGGCAATGAAAAGAATTTGAATTTTTCTTTTTCCATTTTAAAATTATTGTTATTTTTGTAGTTATAAAAAAAACTACAATTTAGTTATGGTATTAATAACTTCTTGTCATATTTTGGGAATTTCGTTTTCCTTTATCACTCTTTTTAACTTATTTTCTTCATTATTTTCATTACTATGTTTGATGATTGCTTAAAACGATTTTTCAAAAGGAGTTGAATTTTTAAACGTATAATCATACCATAAGAACTAAACCGGATTAGATTGCAAAAAAAAAAAACCAAAAAAAAGTAACTTATTTTCTTCATTTTTTTAATACTATGTTTGATGATTTCTTAAAACGATTTTTCAAAGGAGTTGAATTTTTAAACGTATGTATGAATTTTGATGATTGTTTACTTCTGTTCTTATAAAAAAAATTCTATGTTTGAAATTGAGAAAGAAATTTAGGTCTTGGGTAAGGTGTCTAGATTATCATGCCACATTCTTGCGTAATCCTTTAAATTTAGTGTTTCCTTTGATATTCGAGTTACGTAACACTTTTTTCAACATTGTTCGATTGGAAACATAATATAATTTAATTATATTGTTTGATTTGATAATTTATACTGTCGCAAGATTGTGAATTTCATTTTTTTCCCACACCTAGAAGAAATGATTATATTACAATGGGATTGGAGGTTAAACACACTAAGGACAAGGGTTAAACGTCAGCTATTGAAACTTCTTAGGGAGACAGTTTCATCAATCAAATAGAGAAGTTCGTGTGATCAATAATAGGGCGGACGATGAGATAAGGGCCCTGAGATTTTTGTCTGGAGGGGATCCTTTTTTATATTAGAGTTAGTAGGATATTAAGGTGTTTGGAGATACGGAAGTTAGTGGGGGTTTTAAGGTGTTTAGAGAGCTTAAGATTTAAAGAGTGGAAATAATGAACGTTTACCTTATGTGTGGAATTCTCTAGGATGTTAACAAAATTTTATAAGGAAGTTATAGAAAATTTATAGGTATGTTATCAAAATTTTATAAGATGGTTATCAAAATTTCATGAGGTTATCAAAATTTCAAATGGAGGTTATCAAAATTTTATAAGGAGGTTTATAAAATTTTCATAGTAAGGTATCACAATTTCATGATACGGTTATCAAAATTTTATAATGTGATTACCAATATTTCATCAGAAGGTTTTCAAAATTTCATAATGTGTGCTTACCAACATTTCATTGGGAGGTTATCAAAATTTCATAGGGTGGTTATCAAAATTTCATTAGGTGGTTATTTAAATTTTATAGGTAGTGTAACAAAATTTTATAGGGAAGTTAACACAATTTTATATGGAGGTTCTCGAAATTTTATAGTATCGTCATAAGAACTTTATGGTGTAATTATCAAAATTTTATATGGAGGTTATTAAAATTTTATAGTGATTATCAAATTTCATAAGAATGTTTAATTTAAATACGTTGGATCATGTGCAATGCACGTGCAAGGTAAAACTAGTTTATTTTAAAGGTTAAAGTAGTCATGCATAATCAATGAGACCCTCATCACACAATACATTGTTGTTGTTGGACTTGAACCAACTCAATATAATTGTGTTGCGCCAAAAATCCCTTTGAGTAGAGTTTTTGCGAAAAACATAATAGTAGCATGGGGCGTGCCAGTCATTTTGCTAAAAATGACAAAGAAGAAGAAAAAGTGTTTTGGTGGTGTGCGGAGCACTGGAATAAATCATAGCGAGTGAATTGCGGGAATTGAATCAAAGTCACACCGGAGCATTTAAATCATTGATCCCAAATTGACTGTAAAAACGTAATTCTCGGAAAAGATTTCTTGCTTTGAAAAATGATTGAAAATAACAAGCAGGTTGTTATTAAAAAGAAAAGTTGAAAAGAAAACAATTAACGTCCTGAGACGAAATTGAAAGAGAAAACAAACTCGCGGAGAGTTGGTTTCGGTGTCCTGAGACAGATTTGAAGTAGAAAAATACTGAGAAAACGAGGCGGACTCGTTTTGAAAAGAACTGAATTTTGCAGGTTGCTACAGGAAGTGGCGCAGGGCCTGAAATAAGATAAGGACGGAGCTTAGTTGTTGCACGGAGCAAATTTGAGATAAGCACGGAGCTTAGTTGTTGCATAGAGCCAATTAGAGATAACGAGGCGGACTCGTGTTGAAAAGAGCTGAGTTCTGCAGGATTGCTGCAGAGGATGGCGCAGGGACTATGAGAGAAAAGTGGCGCAAGGCCTGGAGAAAAATAAGCACGGAGCTTTTCGGAGCAAATTTGAGGCTGCAGGAGTCTCTCCTTTCTCCTCTTTTTCTCCCTTTAAAACTGAAGGAGGGAAGACCTTTATATAGGGGGCGACCTAGGCTTGGCTACCAAGGCCGTCCTCCCTAGTTTGTCCTCCCATTAATTGCTTCTTCAATCTGATCTGTTCTGCTTTTTAATGCTTCTTCAATCTGATCTCTCAGAAAATCAGGAAACTTCCAAGATGACTTCCAATCTTTTCAACCTTGTGTGACCTCCTTTAAATGGTCATGAAGGCCGGCCATATATTCCCAAAAATAGCTTGGATTGAATCTGTCTCTTAATCTGATGCAATCTGGTCTGATTCAGGTCCTAATTGTGCTGCACTTTTTACTGATTGTTACTGAAAGTAGCCAAAATGACCTCATATTCAACCAGGACTTCCTTGGCCACGAAATTGATCTTGAATTGATCATTCTTGGCCATGAAATCGGTCAGGACAGAAATAAGATTCAATTTTGACTAAATCGGGGTGAAAAGCCTCCTGTCCTTAATTGAAAAACATGAAAAAGTTACAAACGAAGTCAGATTGAGTCCAAATTTCACCAGTAGGGTTCAGCTACCATATTAGGACCATAGAAAAAACTCTTGGTCCAAAATGAGCTCTTTGTCATGGTGAAATTGGTTTCACACCCCAAACTGTCCTTAATTGAAAAAAAGTGCATAAGTTTTTCATCTTAAGTCAGAATGAGATGAAATTTTGTCAGAATGATCTATGAGAGTCAAGGATCATACTGAAAATACCCCTGTTCAAATTGCACCTCTCTAGGCCATTCAATTTCGTTGGTTTCGCCTTTTGTCCTTAACTGAATAAAATGCAAAGTTGCATTTAATCCAATAGGGATCTAATTTTAGGCATGGGCGGCCTGGGCTAGCCTTACTGCGCCACATGTCATGCCATATGTCTAATTTTGACATGACATTATGCACGTTACAAAATTAGGATGGTCATCCAAGAATTAAATCTCAATCAGAATCAGAAATCAATATGATTTTAATTATTTTCTGACCATTATTCACTGAAATAATAATAATTATAAAATAATTATTATTATTCAATAAATATTACTAATTTCGGCCCAATTATAGGAATTTAGGAAAAATAAAATTATTTTCCTAATTTAAAATAAGACAAGGATGGCATAAATTTTAATCTAGCTTCAGAATTAGATTAAATCTGAGCCACACATCTTGTTCTAACATTCTTGAGGACAAGTTTACCCCTAATTGTAAATTTTGGTATCAACAAACTGTGCAATTGTAGAAAAAGTAATTGTAGGTAATATGAACCCGAGAAATAATGAAGACATGCAAGGAAAAACTAGAAATATAAAATACGAGATGGTGGCATGGAGGTGTACGTATGGTTTAAATTGTGTATGAATGTTGAAGATGAGGGATCATAATGAATGTTGTTTGGCAGGTTCTGAATTTTGATTATTAGGTTACATTAACATTTGTATGATCATGATCCAATTCCAATTCTAACCTACTCGCTTTAAATGGTTTAATTCGATTCACACGAATCAAAGAATTTGTTTTCTTTTAATCCATAATAAATTAAACAAGATGATTCTACTATAAGATCTGAAATTTGAATTTGTAATATATATGATAATTCTTATAAAACGTCACAAACTAGGTCTTATAAGGTTTGAGAACAGTTCCTATACATAACTTTTTTTTTGTCTTGTGTATTTCTCATAAAATATTGCTTGAATGCTTAGAAGTTTGAATATCTGTCCTTTCATGTGAAACCATAGCACTATATAAACCTCAAATTTGGAGTGGAAATCGTAGGTTCTGTTGATAGCTTTTGTTAAGGTGTAAGTAACCCCTATATTTCATAATAATAACTAATCTGGAGCCGAGTTATGTTAAACTCTAAACGTGACTTGACTTGAATAGGCCAAATCCATTTGATTCATCAAATGAACAAGGCTTACATTCATTATAGTTTCTTTTATGGATAGGTGATTTTTTTTTTTGCCAGAATGGAAAGGTGATTTGATTGTAAATTTCTATTGTTGTTTCATCAATTATCCCAAATCATTTTCACAACGATAGATTATATAAAGATCTTGTTCCTACTTAGTGTGCAATTGGGAATTGACCTTCTCTCCACGTATAAACCCAAATGGAAAATGATACTCATAATTCTCCCAGATTTGACATAACTCAAATGATAATGTCCACATTCATTGATTTCTCCCATGACATCTTTGTAAAATAAACTCAACTCTGAAACCCAAACTTCGCATACTCATATCTTATAAGCAAATCAAAGTTAAGACGCTTAATAATTACATTATTTCAAGTTAGAAACCAAAACAGCTTTAAGCAGTTTAGTCCATTTTCTAGCTACAAACCTGTTTTTTCAATCTATTTACTATTAGTTTAACTTGGGAGAAAATAACTGACCAAATATTCATATACATGCAGCTGCCTAATTTTCTGTTTTCCATAACAAAACAACCAAGAGTGCCCTGTAATTTTTCAGTCTTGCGTTCTAGTTTATACTTGAAGCCCAAGTTCAATACAAGCTCCTATAAATTCCTGGACAAAAGTTCCTCATCCATCACAATGAACGAAAAAGACTTTGTTCCAAGAGGATTTTCATCAACTTAATCATACTCCAGATTAAACAAACTTCTTTTCAGTTTTCCCCCTTACTTTTACCAAATATAACAGTCATAATAAACAAAATAAGAAGAAAGATAAAGTTAAATTAGTAGTAAAACATAACATTTTGAATTCTTTCTACCCAAAATTTAATTTGTTTCATGAATTAGTGTACAATGTTCTATACAGGATATAAGATGTTCAAAACATGAGTGGTTAAAGGGGAATTCCGTCCATAACAAATGTGTGCTAAAAATCCTCCATACAGTAAGCAATGAATACCAACCTCGTAGATATTTATCCTTCTTTCATCTAAACACAATTCTGCATGATTTCTAATGATACTATCTTCTGCTATAATGGAATCCTCATCATCTTGTTTCACTTGAGCTCGAAAATCCTGTTCAAGTCCAAGCCATCTGAAATCAATAGGATCTGCAATCGTTTCCAAATAACGGCAACCATGAACCAGAAACCTCCAAATGTTTGACATCATGTTGTTTAGACAGTCAAGAAAGTCTCTAGATATATTCTTAAATTTTGCTATATGCGCTTGGCTAAGGATTAATTTGGCATCAAGGATATCCATCAATAAGCACTTTGAGTATTTATGCTTTGCAATTGTAGACACTTCTGAGATAGGAGAGCCCCTCTTTATAGGCGAGTTCCACAGAGAGCTTCTTGCTAAGGTTAATAAAGACTCCCCTGCATTTGTCCAGAAATTTGCAGCAGATGCAATCAAAGAAGATTCTGAGCGAAACAGATGGTGAGTTGCACCTGCCAGCAACAAAGAATAAGCTGCACTGGTCCGACTTAAGTCAAAAGCTTTCAACTGATATTCATCTATCTCTGTAGCTAGAGCTGACAAGTCACTTGAACGGATTTGATATGCAAAAGCAAGCGTTGTGTAAGCATTAAGCACAAGATGGTGAAAGGGATGCAACCTGAAATTCAGCTGAGATTTTACATCCTTGCTTTCTAATTGCTCACTAGTAAGACCTAGATTTAGTACGCTCTCAAGCTTATCACAGCAAGATTGAGGATCACCAACGGATAGAAACTCACTTATAATTTCGTCCACATAATCAGATAACCTTCTAGTTGTCTCATCCCTATAAAGCTTGACATCAAAGCTTGAGCTTGAAAGGCCCAGATTGATAGAAGAAATCTCCTGAAATTAAGTGCTGTTGATTCTTTAAAATGCTTGTTTAAGGAAGTCATTACACTCAAATAGATGATGATGCAAATACTTGGATTTTAAATAACAGGGGTAAATAAGTATAAATGCAGTTATGATGGGCACAGAAACAAGAGCAAAAGTAACTTTTAAAGGGATAATTTCTTTCCGCACAATAATTTATCAAATGCAATATAATCTTTTGTCCCAAAAGCATGTAACTCATGAATTAGTATGTGCATTTGACTCACCTATCAATAAGGGAAAAGCTAGGAAACAAAACATGTAAACAGAATTAAGCTAAAGTCAATTTGATGTTCTATTAAGGGAAGATCAAGCATGTCCTCCTAACCAAAAGTAAGTGGATCTAACCAACCAACCTAGTGTGTGGAAAGCTAAAAGAAACAAAATGCTACATAAAGGAATCATTGGAAACATATTTCCAGATCATTGTCAGCTTTTAGGATAAAATTAAAAGGACTGACATGCTCAAATAGCAAAGAAAGCACATAAATTAAAACATAATAATTATGCAGATTATTACCTCTAAAGCACGATCAATGTAGGTGGAGGGGGTTGCACTACATCGGAAACAAGAACAGGTAAACTGATACTTAGACCATAACTCAGATTGCCTCATCGCCTATAAAACAGAATTGAAACATGAACATGAGAGCTCATATGCAGAACAAAATATGGGAGAATCCATAGCCGTTCAACCTTCCTTCCTAGCCTCTCACTTAATTTGTGCATGGATAATAGTGAGAAGGTTTCTATTGGTCTTGAGACCACCTAAGGCACCAGGCTTGACTATTTTGACCAATAACCTACATCAGTGTTCTTGGTATATGCCAGCTTGAGTAAATGATTTCTCTTCACCCATACAAAATCATCAATTACTCTTGTGTTAATTAAAGGGGAGATTTGAACATTAGATGCAGAATGGGCATCTTGTTAGTCTAACCCTTATAGTTCATCCACTCCATTGATTTCCTACTGAGTGACATAAGACTACTAAAG
Source organism: Corchorus olitorius (assembly GCA_001974825.2). Lineage (NCBI taxonomy): Eukaryota > Viridiplantae > Streptophyta > Magnoliopsida > Malvales > Malvaceae > Corchorus > Corchorus olitorius. The sequence goes on along the minus strand of AWUE01020422.1, from coordinate 2,892 downwards.
ATGTTGTCTTTTGATATGGTAAGGGTAAACTTCATCATAACGTTCTTAAATTTTCCATTCAAAAGATATTAAACCAAGATAAAAATATATGACAACAACTGTAAATTGATGAATCCCATACCATTGAGTAAATTAATTTCAACTGGTATTAATGTTCTCTATAACCATATTCTGCCCAAATCTATGGAGTACAAGTTTTCCACCATTCAAGATGCCAGCTGAAAACAAGTTTGTGCATAATAAACCAGTAAACAAAAAGACATGCAAAAAAATTTCTAAAAAGTCTTTAAGTAGATATAGCTTCGACATTACTTAAGCTATCTACAAAGGTTCTATTTTTCTGTTCTGCAATCGAATGTTCAGCTGTATATACATCCACGTTCTTCCCAGATAAAAGCATCAAAACCCAAGTAAATTATGACAATATTAAATCAAATTGTACTCCTTCAGTGGGCAATTTGCATGATTAAACCTTGATAATCAACATGCAGATTGCTATATTCAAAATAAAGGAAACACCTTTGGTTGTAGCAAATCAGTGTAGGAGATACAAACTTCCTCCCCTTTGCTAATCCGCTTGATACTCCTCACTATAATTTTTGGACCGTATTGGTATCCCCTATTCCCTGCATAAAAACCAAGCACGATATGATCAACAAATTAAAAACGGAGTTTCATAGAAACTCAACAAAATTTTGAAAATTTGAGGTAGAAAAGTTGGTGCGTTGAAATTGGGAAAAAGGGAAACCTGTTGTGTGCTCAAGACATCTACAAACATCACCCTCTTCCCCTGAAACGCTAGGCACAATTCTTAACTTGGAAGTGGAATCCTCCCCAAACGGCACCGCATTGGGAGGAGAGATTGAGAATCGGTAACAAGCGTTGGGAGAACAGCTGTGATTGATCCATGAGAAGTTCGTATCGTATACGGCAATCCCCAGAGAACAGCCACTGCCGTCTTGCACTTCCACGGAATTTGTTATGACTAAGCTTAATACGGCCTCTTCCAGAATTAGCTCGTCGTTTTCTTCTTCCTTACCTCCGTTGTGTAATTTCCTTGCAGTGGCCATAACTATCGCTCCCTGCCGAATTTTGGCGGCAAATTCCGCAGATGACGTCAGCTAATGGTAGTTGGTGAGGAGGCCGTTAATTTGGTGGAGGTTGGGACACGTGGAAGGGAGAGAGTGGAGGAGGCGGAGAGCAGTGCGGAGGTCGGAGGAGGCGGGACAGGCGGGAGGAAGTGGGTGGGGGAGGAAGGACACGGTGGTGGAGGAAATGGAGGAGGAGCAGGCGGAGGAGCAGTAAAGAGGGACATGGCGGGGATTATTGGGAAAGGAAGGGGTTATAAGAGGAAGAGGGGAGAAGCAAGAGGAGCAATGGGAAGAGAGGAAAGAATCGTAGAGGGAAAAGGAAAGAGGAAGGATGGGCGGGGTTATGTCTTGGCCTAACTCTATGTCATGATTTCCTCTCATTTCCATCTCTTCTTAGCATTTTTCCAATTTGGATCCCATTATTAGTGGTTTGGTCAGTGGTCTGGGACATATTTCACTCCTTAATAAGTTTTCAAGGGGTAATCTAAAAGTTACGGGTCTTTTTCTTGTTATGAATTTCTTTTTTTTTTAGAAAAGGAAAGCATAAACATTAAGGTAGTGTTTGGAAACTATGATTTGGAATTGGAATTGGGTTTCAAATTTATCATTTAAAATGCAAAATTTTTAAATTCAATAATTTGAAATTCTTTGTTTGGGAATTAGTAATTTGAAATTCTATAATTTCAAATTCATTGTTTGGATGACTAATATTTGGATTTGGATTTGGATTTGGAATTGAACTAGTATTTTTTTTTTCTTACCATATAAAAAGTAAATAAAATACTAACAAATAAAATTTTCAATACCATTCATAACGCTAATATTAAACAAAAAAAAATTAAAGATACCAACAACTTTTAAATCCTCATACTCATATATGTTTCATCTATAAAAATATATACCACAAGCTTGCTAGATATGTTCTAACCCTTATTTTTTGACCATGCAAACCTATGGATGTAGTAAATACAAGACATAATCAATCTTTTCATCATCGGGAAGAGATTTTAACAAGTAAATTTGTTCTGGACAGCCATTCATCAACCTAATAACCGCTCCAAAAATGTCATTTCGATTGAGACATACAATCTTGGAAACAACCCCATATATCTCTTCCCCGGTAGGCTTTGGTCTTTCTTAATTCTCTATAGCCTGATATGTTGAATCCATTTGTTAAAATGAGAATACCCCGATTACTCCTTATAGCTCTGTCTTAATCTTTGTGTAAAAATGAAGACCTGTCTATCAACCTGGAATTCGTGTTATCTTTCTTTGTTTTTCTGGATGGATGAGGCAGAAGTTACAGGTTCAGACATGACTAAGGGGAGAAATTCATGCTCGGTTATGAATAGATACAATTGCATACTTGAAATTCCTGGTGCAAAAAGCTGAAGCAAATGAATAAAGATAAAATGGCTTAGTTGAATTTGATGCATGATTACAAATTAGATATCCCAGGAAGCTAATTAAGAAATGTCATTAACTTCCAGAAGGAACTAACAAAAAAGGGGGAAAATAATTAAAAATGCTGGTGGTGAAGGTAAAGCTAAACATTCATGTTATTATTAAGTCAGAAACTAGAAAATAAGCAATAGCTTTCTTCATTTCGAAGTATATGCATCTGAACCCTAATTAATGAACCTATAAAATGAAGATTTTCCATTCAGCAAAGACCTTTAAATGGAACAAGAGGCCTTTTTTGCCCAAGTCAAAGACACACACACACACACACACACACACACACACACACACACACACACACACATATATATATATATATATATATATATATATATATATA
>AWUE01020421.1:0-13727 GCA_001974825.2 Corchorus olitorius | reverse complement strand
ATGATATCGTGACAGAGATAGAGATTGTCAGAAGTAGGAAGGGAGGGTGGGTCGGTAGTAACTTACGTTATAATAGTATGCTATACGAAGTATTACGTACACACACACACACACACACACACACACACACACACACACACACACACACACACACACAACACACACACACACACACATATATATATATATATATATATATATATATATATATATAGATTTTGGACAACCTAATTAGAAATCAAGTAAATGGTAATCAAGGGAATATCTTTGACAAATAAGGTAAACAATCGAAGAATACATACAACATTAAGCATTGTCACCTAATTCACAACAAAACTCTTGAACTTTGAGCTTTGGCAAGGATGTGTTCTAATTCATTGCACATCCATATCCTAAGGTAGTTCAATTTCGGTAAAGCTTGAGCAACCATAGGTGGAAATATATACCTGAGCCTCTTGCAGGAAACAATTTCCAAATTGGTAAGATTTTGAAATTGGAATGTTGCAATTTGGGTGAGAGACTACACTTCCATATACCCTTCAATGCTGGTATATCAATCAAGACCACCCTTTCTATAAACACTGTAGAGAAAGATTGCATCAATGGAAAAACTATTGTTAGATAAATAATTTGAGTTTAACATAGCATAAAAATGACAGAGGCACCTGAATTTGGGCTCGAAGGGTAAAATATGTCAACTGGGGACATTTGAACACATTCCAATTCTAATGTTAAACTTAGGAAAGTCAAAAGCTTTGAGAATTTTAGTATTGAGTACTTGCTTACCAATCAAAAGCAGAACTTCATATCAATCCTATGGTATACATAAGATAAGATAAGATGATAAAAAGTGAATACCTTCTCTAGAGCAAGAGCATGATGAAGATCCAACTTCAATCCATCATTGATTACAGACTTTTTCCCTATGCCCTTTTCCTAAATATTGAACCAAACCGTGACAGTATGAAAATCAGAGCATGCACAATCCAATAATCATCAAAAGCACTAGTCCTTTTAGCTTTCTTAACCTCAAAAACAAAAATTAGCGGGCACTCATCCAATAATGAAAATCCTCTGCCCCAATTTTGGTGCCCCACTTGTGCCCCATCTATCAAATAATGCACGTGTCCCTTTTCAGTTTTTAATGTTATTACTTGTTTGCGTAATTAAATTAAATTTTATATTTTCATTCTAAAACCCTATGGGAATGTATTAAAATTTAGGACTAACCCTTATATATAATTATTTATTGTTAATTTGGGGCTAAACCTGGTGTTTATGTGGGTTTCTTATTTTATTTTCTTGTATAATTATTACTTGTTAAAACTTAAAAACAAACAAGGTATAACACAAGAGACATGTGGCATGATTTGATGAATGGGGCATGAAGTGGGGCACAAAACTTGGGGCAGGGGATTTCCATCCCTCATCCAATAACTAAACAAAGTGGAAACATTTGGAGCAAGGGCCATATGAAATCCCATTGTTTGCTCCCAAATTTGCCACTAGAATTAATCAATTTTCACATTGCTATAACCAAAATCAACCAAACTCCTCATTACCTTCAATGTGGGTTTTGGGGAGGCAGACAATAAATGACAAAAAAATGAAAATTTGAAGAACAAAAATGAAATTCCAAATATTATCATCAAAACTAAAAAGTAAAATTGAACCTAACAACAGGAACCATTAATCATTCAACTAAAACAGAATCTAAAAAACTGTTAGCTTCAGACTTATGCGAAATATGTATGAATCCACAATAGCTAAAGTTGAACAATGAGAATCCATGTCTTACCAGAGTTGTAATCAAACTATTCAAACTTCTAGGTACATTGTTTTTGATAGGAAATCCATACCGATGGTAGCCTGATTAACAAATTAGATACACAAATTAGCCAAAAAGATAAATACCAGCAACTATAGAAGCAACTTAAATTTTTCTCGGGAAACAAGCAGAAAAGAGAGAGAGGCAGAAGAAGAAAAAGAAACCTTAGTTCGTACAGAAGGATCTGAAGTTGAAGAGGAGACAAACGAGGGTGGTTGACGAGTGAAATTACCATAGCCAAAGGTTTGAAACTGGATAACCACTATGGAAACGACGCAAGGAAGAAGAGAGAAGCGAGAGTTTTCTTTTTCAATCGTGTTTTTTTTTTCTTTTTAGGGATTGACACTTGTTTTTAACTTGAGAGAAAGAGATTTGGATTTGATAAATTACAGCTTTTCAAAAAAAATTTGAAATCTTAAAATTTTGGCCTACTAAAATTGGGCTGGATTTACCAAATACAAATCCAACTTTTTAACTGGGCTTTCCAAACAAGAAATTTGGATTTACAAATCCAAATCCAAAATTTTTAGTCCAAATCAAGGTTCCCAAACGGGCCATAAGTGAAAATAGTCTTGGGAAAGAAATTCCCGTACAGTACAGTAGGGGACAATAATGTCATACACAAAATCCGGAAGCCTATTAAACAAAATAAAATGTTCATTATCCAGATCCATCTCTCTTCCATAATTAACAAGAGCCGCTGCTTGATTGTCTCCCAGAAAGAAAGCTTTAGCTTGAAGTTCAAATGTTTTGCTTTATCATCAATCAAGTTTCAAGATTTCTTGTGGATAAATAACATCAACATTATCTATAAAAAAGGGTAAAAAATGAAAGAATCACAGAATTGCTCTTGCTAGTTTGTTCAGACATGAAAAAACATAACTCGAAACATTTAGTTCATTAGTTCCTTTTTATACAAGCTTTAACCCTTAGATACAACAATTCTTTACCATGTAGTCAAAGAGATGATTCTATTCACTGATTTGTAGTGAGGATGCAAGCACAGGCCATGCCATTATATACAACAACATAACATGTATAAAAGAAAAGTAAAAAAATGGAAGAATCAAAGAAATGTTCTTGCTAATTCGTTTGCAGCTTGAATGTAAGCATAAAGGAATAAGTATGCATAAAAAGCACATAACATAATGGGCTATCTATAAATTGTCCAGACTAAATTACAAAAAAACCCAACAAAAAAATACAATCAACTAAATAACAGATAAATGTATCAATGTGACCAATTGATGCTCTTTTAAAAAATATTCACATAAACAACAGAACGACACCTGGACGGCTAATCACAGCAATCGTCAGACAACGGCCAAAATCAGAAACTCGAAATTTATACCATGAAATCGGCAAGGGAACAAATGTGAATAAGCTAGCATTGATACATAGAAAGCAACACAACTCTTAAATAATGCAAGGAAGAAGCAAGCGGACCTGGAAAATCACCAGGAGAAGAACATGATGGTTTCCACCCGAATTGTAAGAAAAAACAAGGGAAGCAAAAAGCCAACCAAAAGGAAACGACAATGAAACTCGAAGACCTTCCAAATGACTGGAATTGATCAATGGATTAGCCATAATTGCAGTGGCATTCATGTAAGCAAACGTTTGAGTTTCCGACGAGGAACCTGAACCGGTGACAAGGTCGCTCAAAAATCCCAAAAAAAAAAAAAAAAAAAACATCTCCATGTGGTTGCCAGCCGATCCTCCAACAAAAATAAGGTAGTTGGGGAACTCCCACAAAGCTGTGCTAGTAGAGGGGTTGTTTGAGCAAGTCGCGTTCGTCTCCGTCGAGTCCTCCGTTCTGCTCGAAAAGGGTCGACAGGATCTCGTAAGGATAACTCTAGACACCGAAGAAGACTCATGTTTAAAGAGGAAATTATGGAGGCAGTTAATGGAAAGCGGGAAGGAAAATCTAGGGTCATTACTTTCGATGAAGATATCGTGTTATAATGCAAAAGGGGCTGGTAATCCCAAATTTATCCAAACTGTCACGAAACTTTGCAATGAATACAATCATGATGTTCTGACTGTGACTAAGAGTAGACTTAGAGGCACTCAAGGTGATAAAATAAGGGGAGGTCTGGGTTTTGATGGCAACGTTTCTGTTGAGCCAGTGGGCTTCTCCGGGGGGGGAGGGGGGGAGGGGGGGGAGGATTTGGCTTCTTTGGAAGAAGGAAATGAATGTTGACATGGTTAGCTTCATTCAACAAGAAACCAATGTCAAAGTGAAGGTCAGTTCAACTCTTTCCCCTATTTTTGTTTTTGTTATTTATGCTAGCCCTGATGAACTTAGTAGGAAATTGCTCTAGGACCATCTTAAATGTCTATCATTTGGTTTAATAATATGCCTTGGGTCTGGATTGGAGACTTTAAAGAACCTATTAGTTTGGAGGACAAATTTTGGGATGGGGGTGTCCATTATTCTCGTGCTAAATGGTTACTTAATGCTTTAGATTTTTGTGGCATGATTGATATTGCTTTGTTGGCCCCAAATACACCTGGACCAATTGCAACCCGATTTCTTCTCTCATTATGGAACGTCTTTATAGAGCATGGATGAATTTATCTTGGCTTGATCTTTTCCCAGATTCTATCCTTTATCATCATACCAGGACTTTTCTGACCACTGTTCTATTTTGCTTTCTCCTTCATCTTCTCATTCTTTTCATCCTTTTCGCTTTCACCCCGTGTGGTGCTTTGATCTCTCTTTCTTTGATGTGGTTAATGAAGCTTGGAGGAATATTTCTATAATCTGGATAATACCATTATGGTTTTTGTTGATCTTATAAAAATTTAGAACATAGATGTTTTTGGTAATATTTTTCACAAAAGAAAAAAAATTTTAGCCAGACTTAAGGGTATTCAAATTGCCTTTTTGGATAGGCCTTCTCAGTTTCTTCTTGATTTTGGAAAATCTCTTAAAAATGATTTACAAGTGATTTTCAATCATGAAGAGTCCCGGTGGGCTATGAAATCCAAAGTCCCTTGGCTTAATGAGGGTGACAACAACACTAAATTTTTCCATACCTAAACCATGGTTAGGAGAAGACAGAACAAAATTGTGTCTATTAAGGATAATGTAGGTAATTGGCTTAATAATTAGGATAAGTATATCTCTCATATTACTAATTAATTTAGTGAGCTTTATGCCACTTCTTTCCTTTCTTGTGATCTTCTGAATTCTCACTTCCCCTCTCTTGGAGCTATTGTTGATTTCGATGATCATGCTAGACTTATTAGTATTCCTTCCTCTGAGGAAATCAAGAATGAACTTGTACGAAACCTTTCAAAGCCTCGGGTCTGGATGGGCTTCATGCAGGCTTGTTCCAAAAATGTTGGGATGTGGTTAAGGATTCCTTCTGTGAAGCCTTTAAAAGGGGCTTTCTTTAGTAAGGTTATGTCTGAAGGATGAAAAAAGTTTCTTATCACTCTTATTCCGAAGGTTCCCAATCCTAATTCCATTAAGCTTTTTAGGTCTATCAGTCTTGGAAACAACTCTTATAAAGTGGTCACTAAGATTCTTTCTCTTCGACTTAAGGATCATATGAAAGATTTAATCAACCATATTCAAGGTGCTTTTATCTCTGGTAGAAGGGCCAGTAACAACATTACTTAAGCCAAGGAATGTGTGAACTCTGCTAAGGCCCTGTTTGGTAGACCGATGAGATTGGTTCGGTGGGAGTGAAATTTGTGAGATAAGTTACTGTACGGGTCAGACTGGTTACTGTGATTGGTGGAAAAATATGTGTTTGGTAAACCAACTGAACCTTAGATAGATTAACACTTAAGACTTCGATAAGACCGTTCGGCCCGTTTGGGAGGCCCAAACGGACCGAACGGTGCACCAAACAAGGGCTAAGTCTAGTACTGCTAGGGATGGATGGATAATGATTAAAATTAACTTTGAGAAGGCTTTGAATAGGCTGGAGTGGAGCTTCATCAAGAGTATGCTCGACTTCTTTAATATTGGTTGTCCTGCATTGCCATTTCTGACCCCTCTCTCTCGGTCCTAATTAATGGTTCTTATTCACATGAATTTAAGGCTTCCATATGGATTAGACAGGGGGACCCCATCTCCCCCTACCTGTTTATCATATGTATGGAATATTTGTCTATTTTTATTGAGACTAATTGTAAATAAGGGAATTCGAAACCCTTGTCCTTAGGTAATAAAAGTCTTAAAGTCTCCCATATCCTTTTTGCGGATGATATTTTGCTTTTGGCCAGTACTACTCATAGAAGAGTGACGATCCTATAGACTCGAATCTGTGGGTATCACCACGTAATCGAAAGGTGGCATCACCACAACCATAAAGTCATATTCTACATTAAATGCTTGAAAATCTTTGGAAAATATTACAAAAGGGTAAATCAGACATTTTTTGTTTACATTTAATTAGGGTCTAATAAAAGTTGACTAAATAATTAATGTTCAATTAAATTGTTATGAGTGATCTAAAGCCTTAGACCCCTTTTTTTTCAGTAAACTTTTTTTTGAAATAATTCTTCTCGAATTTTGACGTTTCCTCCATCATTGAGTAATTCAAGCACTTAAGGTTCCTACTCTCTCTTCTTCCTTTTTGTTTTTCTCTAAGAATTTTAGTTTTTTGTTCTTCAAGGGGGCTACAACTTTAGAATTCAATTATATTTTATTCAACATAAACTCCTTCTACCCACCGACATCTCTCTTTTTTGGTATGTAGGGTCGTGAATGACCTAAATTTAATTGATCCTATTCATTTATATATGATCAAACTTTCGTATCAGAAAGTGATCAACTTCAAAAACAATGGCCATTTTCCATTGCAGGGAATACTTCAAAAACAATGTTTTTCTAACATTAACAGCAACACTTAACTCCTTGAGACCTCAACTATGCTACTATAGGTCTTGGAGCACCATGCTTTACTTTGACTACGATAACTTACAACAGCTCGCCACTAATTGGTGACTCCCTATCTTCAATCTCATAAAATCTCCAATTGAATTGTTCTTGAAAAACTGTTCCGCGGACCATCTTCGATGGACTCGTTCGAGGAACAACCCAAGAGCTTCAGCGACTGGTATTTGAAAGGTTTTGAGACTCTAGGACTGGTTTTAAGATGGGTCGAAGAGAAGTAAAAGCATAAGATGAAAGAACTAGAACAAAATTTGGTTTTAGAACTCGATATGAAGAAAATACAAAGGAAGAAAAACGAGAAGGAAACTTTGTTTGCTTGATTTCGTTCCTAATTAATTTAATTATGAGTAAAGAAATTAAGATGCATAATTAAATGTAAACAAAAAATGTCTGATTTACCCTTTTGTAATATTTTCCAAAGATTTTCAAGCATTCAATGTAAAATATGACTTTGTGGTTGTGGTGATGCCACCTCTCGATTACGTGGTAATACCCACGGACTTAAGTCTATAGGAACGTCGCTCTTCATAGAAAATGTAGTTCCGTTAACATGGTTCTTAAAGAGTTTTGTGATAGATCTGGGCAGTTAGTCAACAGAGATAAAACTAAAGTTTGGTTCTCCCTATTGGTTACTGAGGATTGTGTTGTTTCTTTAGCCGAGGAGCTTGATTTTAAGAGAATTAGGGAGCTTGGTAAATACTTAGGGTACCCTTTGTTGGATAGGAACCCCAAGAAGCAGGTTTTCACTTATGTTCTTGATAATATTAAGTCCAAGCTTAGTGGCTGGAGAGTTAAAACACTCTCTCTTGCGGCTAGATGCACACTGATTTAATCAGTCACCTATGCTATTGTGGATTATTCTATACAAGTAAGGTAACCACTATTCCTAGCTCCATTCAGAATGAAATTGACAGGGTGCATAAAAACTTTCTTTGGAGTGACACTAAAAAGAAAAAGAACCTTCATTTGGTAGGATGGAACAAACTCATTGAAAGCAAGAGCTTGGGGGGATTAACATTAGAAAAGCTAAATTAAGGAATGTTGCCCTCATGGCCAAGTTAATTTGAAGATTTAAAAAGAACCCCAATGACTTATGAGCCATAGCTCTTAGATGTATGTATAACACTTCCTTTGTGGAAAAACGGAAAGGCTCCATTTCTATTTGTTGGAATAATATTACTAAGGGGAGGGACATCTTTGATAAGGGCTGTTGGAAAATCATTAGATATGGTGTATCTACTAGATCCTGGTTTGATAGTTGGGCAACGAACTCTAACATGAGATCTTTTATTGATGGCCCTTTAATATTGGTGAGGATGAACTCCTGGAGGATGACTGTATTGCACTCTTTGATAATTGGAATCTGGATAAGATTTCTCCTGTTTTTCCGTCTGATATTCTTAAGCTTTTCTCTCTTTCGACTTTTTCTTTTTCAAATTCTCTTAATGATAGTTTTTTTTTTTGGCATTTGTCTACAAATGGTATTTTTCTCTTAAAACTGATTATGCTCTTGCTGACTCCTCTCAAACTTCTAAGGGTTGTTCCTCTTGGATTAAAATTTGGAAAGCCACCTGTTATAATAGACTTAAATTTTTTGTGTGGCTTGTTGCTCATGATAGCTAGCATTGCTTGCAAATCCATGCTCTCATCACAAAATTGGTATTGATATCTGCTGTGACATTTGTCTAGACTCTGAGGAATCCAGTCTTTATATCCTAAGAAACTGCCCTTTTGCTATTGCCACTTAGGACTCATTTCCTTCTAAACATCCTGACTTCCCTTCTCTTACCTCTCCCTTTGATTGGATTTGCTCCAACCTTTCCTTTTCCACCTCCTTCAAGAGCCTTCCTTGGTCCTCTACCTTTTCCTGTTGTTATTGGCACACTTGAAAAGCTAGAAATTATAGGTTTTTTTAAGGGAGTAACTCCCTTCCTTCAGACACTCTCTCCCTAATTCTTTCTCAAATTTTGAATTTTTTAATCTTGTTAGCACCTCTCTCCTTGTTTGTCCTCGAACTGTTGTGGATTTATATTGGTCTCCTTCACCTCCCGGGTGGATTAAACTTAACACTGATGGATCTTGTCAAAGTAATCCAGGTCAAGCTGGTTCTAGAGGCATCTTTCGAAATGAGTTTGGGGAGTGAATTCTTGGCTTTGCTAGAAAGATTGCTCATGCTTCCGCTCTTCAAGTTGAACTTTGTGAACTCTTATAGATGGTTTCCAACTTGCTATTAATGGGGCTAGTAGAATATCAAAGTTAATGTGAATGTTAAGATTTTGATTCAGCTCATTGACAATGCTGATATTAACACTCATCCCTTGGGTACTCTCATTGGTGATTGCAGGTTTGAAGGAAAGTATTTCCATATGCAAACTAAAGCAATCCTTCCGAGAAACTATTAAGGCAGCTGATGTTATTGCAAATGATTGCAGGGAATTGAATGAGGATCCTTTTGTTGAACCTTTTATTGTTTTGGAACAGACGAATGGTTACCCCCATTTTATGCTTAGTGCTAATTGTATGTGAATTTCTTTCTCAAGACTTATCACTTCTTAATTTAATGCTTTTGTTGCGATTAAACAAGTCTAAAATAATAAACAAGAACAAGAAGATTTACATGGTTCGATCAATTTGATCTATGTCCACGGGCAGAGAGAGATTCTTATTATTTGGGAGAAAACAATACAACACACCAAGAATACAAGATATAGACGCATTATATAAACATAGGGTATTTAGTTCCTATTTTGACTAGGAAAAATCCACAAAATTCGTAGCTCCATAAATATCGGGTCGGGTCACAATTCGGGCCAGGTTAACAAGAATTCCAGGCACAAATAACAATTCTCCACCTTGACTTGAATTCTACATAACTCAATCGAAGTATCTCCACCTTGACTTAAGTTTACCAAATCACCAAAATAAGCCAAGCTTCCCTCTCTGCCAATCAAGCCCCTAAGGGCTTCATGCTATGCGAACATTTACCAAGTCCAAGCTATGCTTGAACTTGTCAGTTGTCAATGGCTTCGTCAACATGTATGCAGGATTATCAGCTGTAGGAATATTCTCTATAGTGGCCACCTTATTATCCAAAGCATCACGAATAAAATTCAATCTAACATCAATATGCTTTGATCTTTCATGATCCACAGGGTTTTTCGCCAAACTCAAAGCACTCTGACTATCACAGTAAATAACAGGCTTCGAAACATTCAAACCCAAAATATCAACAAGACCATGCAACCACATACCTTCTTTAATCCTTTCAGTCAATGACATATATTCTGCCTCAGTAGTAGACAAAGCAACAGTTGCTTGAAGAGTTGCTTTCCAACTAATAGCACAACCATACAGGGTGAAGATATAACATGTTAAAGATCTTTTTTTAATAAGGTCACCAACATAATCAGAATCAGCATAACCAATCAATCAAGAATTACCATCAGAACCATAAACCAAACAGACATTCTTCGTTCCATTCAAATATCGCATAATCCACTTAACAGCCTCCCAATGAGTTTTACCAGGATTACTCATAAACCTACTAACCACACTAACAGCATGAGCTAAGTCTGGCCTAGTGCAAACCATAGCATACATCAAGCTACCTATTGCGCTAGAATATGGTATTCTACTCATGCAGTTAACTTCATCATCAGAACTAGGTAGAGTACTAGCATCAAGTTTAAAATGTGCAGCTAAAGGGGTACTAACCGGTTTGGCTTTATCCATTTGAAAAGATTGCAGTACCTTTTCGATGTATTTCTGTTGAGATACATACAACAAGCTTGCTTTTCTATATCCCTCCAAATCTCCATACCCAAAATCTTCTTCGCTGCACCCAAATCCTTCATCTCAAACTCACTGCCTAGCAAAGCTTTCAGGCTATTAATCTCAGCCAAATCCTTGGCTGCAATCAACATGTCATCAACATATAGCAACAAGTATATATATGAACCATCAGACAACTTCTTAGAGTACACACAGTTATCATATTGATTTCTAGCAAAATCATGAGAAACCATAAATGAGTCAAACCTCTTATACCACTGTCTAGGAGACTATTTCAAACCATACAAGGAATTCTGTAATAAGCACACATGGTCTTCATTCTCAGAATCAATAAATCCCTAAGACTGTGACATGTAAATCCGTTCCTTTAGATTACTATGCAAAAAAGCAGTCTTAACATCTAACTGTTCTAGATAGAGATCAAGAGTACTAACCACGGCTAGAAGAACCCGAATAGTTTTGTGTTTCACAACTGGTGAGAATACCTCATTGTAGTCTATTCCCTCCTTTTGCGAAAAACCCTTAGCCACAAGTCTAGCCTTGAACCTTGCAGGTTCAACTCCGGGGATTCCCTCTTTCCTTTTGATAACCCATTTACATCCTATTGGTCTCACTCCTTTTGGCAATGGTACAAGTTTCCATGTCTCATTCTTTGCAAGAGATTGCATCTCTTCATTCATAGCTAATAACCAGTCTGCTGCATTCTCACTCTTAATTGCCTCTTTATAGGATCTTGGTTCATCAGAATCAATAATTTCTGCCACTGACAAAGCATATGCAATAGGATCAGTTTCACCAACATTAAAACTAATGCAATCTGCATACCTTTGTGGCTTTCTGATTTCCCTTCTGGTTCTCCTTTCTGCTATACTTTTAGACGAATCATCAGTTTCAGTCCTAAACTCTTCTGTAGTAACAGAAGGTGATTTCAAAGGTGGTGCATCAAATACCACTCTCTGGTCAGTACCTGCAAGATCAACAAACTTCTCTTTCTGGCTAAACATAGCAAATTCATTAAAGGTTACATCTCTGCTAATAATAACTTTGTTGCTATCAGAATGCCATAACCTATAACCTTTAACACCAGTTCCATGTCCTAGAAATATGCACTTGCCCTAGGCTCCAGTTTACCATCATTAACATGAGCATAAGCAGGACAACCAAATATTCTCAAGGCAGAGTAATCAGAGGGTTTATCGTGCCATACCTCTTGAGAAGTCTTCAAATCAATTGCAGTTGATGGAGACCTATTCACCAAATAAGCAACAGTATTAATTGTCTCAGCCCGAACTTCTTTGACAAACCAGCATTTAGTCGCATGCACCTAGCACGCTGCAGAAGTGTTTGGTTCATGCGTTCTGCAACTCCATTTTGTTGTGGCGTTCTTCGTACAGTGTGATGCCTCACTATACCCTCTTTCTTGCAGAATTCATTGAATTCTTGACCACAGAATTCCAAACCATTATCAGTTCTAAGAGTCTTGATTTGCCGACTGGTACGTTTTTCAATCATAATCTTCCACTCTTTGAACCGATCAAACACCTCATCCTTTGTTTTCAGAAAAATATACCCAAACCATCTTGGAGTAATCATCAATGAAAGTCACGAAATATCTGCATCTACTATGAGACTCCACAGGAGCAGGACCCCACAAATCATAATGAACATAATAAAGAATCCCCTTAGATGTATGCTTGCCAGAACTAAACTTAACCCTGCGTTGCTTACCTAAAACACATGTTTCGCAGAATTTAAACTTTCCACATTCTAACCCATCTAAAAGACCCTTTTTGCTCAAAATTGCCAGTCCTTGCTCGCTCATATGTCCCAACCTACAATGCCACAATTCTGTACGATAATTTGAATCCCCAAGAGACTTGGAAATTGCTACTTCTCCTATCATTGAGTTGCCTATCAAAGTGTAAATCCCGTGTTGCAATTTACCCTTCAAGATAGTCATAGCACCTTTCGAAACTTTGATCTGCCCATTTTCGCCAGAATATTTGTACCATTGTTTATCAAGAGTACCCAAAGAAATCAAATTCTTTCGGAGTTCAGGAACAAGCCAAGCATCAAACGTTCTAATCGTTCCATCATGCGTTTTAATCTGCACTAAACCACTGCCCTTGATACTCAAAGATGTCTCATCACCCAACATCACACTTCCCTTCCACTCCTTAAAAGTGGTGAACAAGTTTCTTGAAAACGTCATGTGATAAAACACACCAGTGTCTAGAACCCATGTGTTTGCAAAGCCCGCAGTACTAACAGTTAGAACATCAGTACCTACTTCATCATCTGAACTCTCCACAAGAGATGAACCCTCTTGGACAATAGCTGCAGTAGCTTTTACATTCAATTCCTTCTTCTCGCTAGAATTACCTTTCTTGCGCTTAGGACAATCTTTTTACGCAAATGCCCTTTCTCATTACAGAAAAAACATCGAGGCCTAGATAGCCTCGATTTGGAGCGTGATCTGCCCCTAGCAGTGCCGCTGCTTTTCTCCTTGTTTCTGCCTCGTGTAACAATTAAACCTGCTTCTCCTTCGACATCTGCTGAAACTTTTTCCTACAGTTCCTTCGAAAGCAAAGCGTCTTTAGCATCTTTCAGAGCAATCGTGTCCCTACCTGTAGACACCGAAATTTAATTTAGGCTAAGTCTAGGTTTGGTTTTGGCTTAAGCCCAGTGATGTGGCCTGGTTAGGTTTGGGTTAAATTTATTGGGTTGTATTTGGGCTTTAGTAATTATTTATTTGGGCTAGTTAAGTGGGTCAAGTTAATAATTATAGCACATGTTAAATAAGTCTGTGCTGGGAAATTTCCTGATAGTTTCCTCGCATTACTTACTCCCAAAGAACTTAAGCCTATATAAAGGCTCTCTTTTCCCTAACCCTAAGGAGGAGACGGAGATACGCATAAGACTTTGCTGGCCGCTATTCAAAAGTCTGTTGCGGTTAAAAACATGTCCAAAAGCTTTTCGTTTCTTCGGTTGGCTTTAGAAATTTGTCTTCAACAGACCAAAATAAAAGCAGAGTAAAAGGTACATTCAACACCTTACTTTCATGTTGAAAGGCACGTGTTCCTTTTGTTCCCCTTATACTTACCCCATGGTTTCTTCTCATATTTTATTGTATTATATATATATTCATTGTGTCTTCTTCTCATGCTATTAGTCAATTAATTTTCTTTATGC